>CM021102.1:483813141-484016944 GCA_007115665.2 Sequoiadendron giganteum
TATCATGTGATGGAGTGGGTGTGACATCTTGGTCTTGATTGGGAGGGGTATCATGAGATGGAAGGGTATCATGTGATGGAGTGGGTGTGACATCTTGATCTTGATTGGGAGGGGTATCATTAGATGAGGTAATGAATGGAAAAAAAATGTTCTCGTGATGGACTAGGGTCATGCCATGGAGGTAGTATAATAGGATCATGATATGAGGTAGATATGCTTGGACCATAAAATGGGTTGGATATGGGATGATTATGAGATGGTATGGATTCATTAGATGAGGTAGAAGGGGATGAATCTTGAGTAGGTTTGACATGTTCTAGATGTTCTAAACTTTTAAAAATCAACATTAAACTAAGAAGTGTGAAATTATTTAAACTAGAAAGCATGAAAATTTTAAGCTAGAAAATATAAAATTGTTAATCTAGAAATCATGAAATTGTTAAACTAGAAAGCATGAAATTACCTAAGAATAAACTCTTGCAGCTAAACTATGAAATTCAATTGATGACAACTAATGCTGAAAGTATAAACAACTTATAATAAACAACAGGAGTGGGTGCTCCAAAATTTCAAAGTAAACAAAATTCTAAGATTGTAAACAAAGCTACGACTTGCAAGAACACATGACTCGACATAGAATAACATTCATCTAAATTTAAAGTGTAAAAAATGGAGATTAACAATATCAACAAGAAAATATCTTATCTATTCTACGTGATCCCTCAAGTGGCCAACTCTTGGGTGTTCCTACGATTAATTTAGATCACCCGTATTTTTCACATCTTCAAAGTAAATCCATCCAAGATACTTTCATTACTAAAAACAACTAATTTGGAATAAGACTGGAAATATTATTTATTCATATCATAAAAGTGTAACACATAAGCCATGGCTAAATAGTGTTCAAAGCATATCATAACAACATAATAGTATGCATTATTTTTGGCAGTTACATATATATACTATACTACTAAAAAAATCCTAAATTTTAGATGGTGGAAGATCATGATTGAAAAAGTCTTTTAAAATAGAATTTCAACTAACCAATTGAATAATTTCCATTACATAAAACATATTAAAGGCTCAAAGTGGAGTCATAAAGTTTTTAACCAAAAAATTAACATAAAGCATTAAAGGGAATAATTCCACTATGCACACCTATATTTTTGATGCCTACACTTATGGAGATTTTAACTTCAACTGCAAGTCCACTCCATGCATTGGCCATGAACAATGTCCTGCATAATGACTTAAGGTCTATACCATTATTTCAGTGTTAGGGAAATAATTTCAACCAATTTAAGAAATAATATTTATACATCATTTTATAAAAAGTAAACAATTATTGATCCTAAAAATAAACAATTGGTAGGGATAAAATGATTTTTAAGAACAACAAAGGGTTTTTAGCTTATTATAATTATGAGGTTATTTATACCTCATCACTCTCCCCTTCCCAAGCTTGAGCAAGTCCTACTCTATGATGTGTCCTTTTCCTATTTAGTTCATCATATTTGGAACTAAGATCATATGGATCCAGTGAGTATTCCTGCCTTTCACGCAAGTGAGTCAGGCTCAATCCCTGACAATGGTGCCAAAAAGTGACATGTTGTCATTAGGTCTTAACACTTTAGTTAAAGATACAACAATTATGTCAACCAAGAAGTATTCAAAGGCTATATGCAATAGGGGATAACTTGGCCATCTCTCCTAGACTTTTTGAACTTTTGAAAATAGACATTAAACTAAGAAGTGTGAAATTATTTAAACTAGAAAGCATTAAATTTTTAAGCTAGAAAACATGAAATTGATAATTTATAAAGCATGAAATTGTTAAAATAGAAAGCATGAGACTACCTAAGAATTAACTCTTGCAGTTAAACTATTAAATTTGATTGAAGACAACTAATGGCTAATGAGTAACTACTAACTAAAAGCACAAATAAATTGTAAAAAAGAACAGGAGTGGGTGCTCTGGAATTTCAAAGTAAATAGAATTATAAGATTGTAAAAAAATCTACAACCTACAGGAACACATGACTAGACACAAAATAACATTCATCTAAATTTAACATGTACAAAATGGAGTTAATGATACCAACATGAAAATACCTATCTATTCTACGTGATCCCTCGAGTGACCAACTCTCGGGTGTTCCTACCATTAATTTAGATCACTCATACTTTCACATGTTCAAATTAAATCCATCCAAGATACTTTCATTACTCAAAACAACTAATTTGGAATAAGACTGACAATATTATTTATTCATATAATAAAAGTGTAACACATAAGATATGGCTAAATAGTGTTCAAAGCATATCATAATAGCATAATAATATGCATTGTTTTTTGTGGTTACATATACATAATATACTACTAACAAAATCCTAAATTTTATATGGTGGAAGATCACCACTGAAAAAGTCTTTTAAAATACAATTTCAACTAACCAGTTGATTGATGTCCATGACATAAAACATATTAAAGGCTTAGAGTGGAGCTGTAAAGTTTTTAAACAAAAAATTAACATAAAGAATTAAAGGGAATCATTCCATTATGCATGCCTAGATTTTTGGTGCCTAGAATTTTGGAGCATTTAACTTCAACCACAAGTCCACTCCATGCATTGGTCATGCACAATGTCTTGTACAATGACTTAAGGTTTATACCATTATGTCAGCGTTAGTAATATAATTTCAACCAATTTAAGAAATAAGATTTATACACCATTTTATAAAAAGTAAACAATTATTGATCCTAAAAATAAACAATTGGCAAGGCTAAAGTGACTGGTAAGAACAATGAAGGCTTTTTAGCTTATTATAATTATGAGGTTATTTATACCTCATCAAAAGGCTTATATCTAATGAAGGGATGGGACTATAAAAAGAACGAAAAGCTAGGAAAAAATGACAATGGTTTGATAGAACCCATCATTCCTAAGAAACACATAAAGAATCTTGGACTAGGTTTTACTACTAGAAAGGTCACCCTTATTGGCAAAGGTACTTCTACTAAAAAGGCCGAGGCTTCCTCTCGGTCACCTACATCACATGATATGACCTTAGATGTCTTTCACCTTGATGTTGTTGACCTATTTGAGAACAAATCCCACTTCATGATATCCATAACATCCTTTTCTCTAAGAAATCAACCAACTGAACTACACCTAGTATATCCCCAACTCATTGACTTGGACCAACAAGGACCACCGATTATAGATTTATTTGAAAATAATGAAGTGATCTCAAAAGTCATGGGAATTTGTGATAAATTGTCATGGTCAGATCATAAATAAGGTTTTGACATAGATCTAGACACAAGGGCGCACTATGGGGAGACAATTGAGTCCTCCAGTCACAAAATTAAAGACATGCAACTAACATGTAGATATCTAAGTGGAAACCACATTGTGGCACTTTCTAATCCTAAAATAGTAAAAAGAAAGGATGCATCCGAGGGTGAAAACCTCTCCGAGGTCCCCAAGGATGAGGGATTCAATCTCCCCTTTAGTGCAATGCATCCAAAAAAGTTAGCAATTCTTGAAGAAAAGGCCACTCCAATCAATGTGGGAACATAAGAAATACTCAAGATCACTTTATATGTTGGATCCTATGAATGGTGAATCTATACTTTCACAAACACAAGAGAATAAACATATAATTATATTATTATGCAAGTTAGATCAACATTCCCTATGAAATTTTCTTGAAACATGAAAATAGGAAATAAGATGAAGAACAAAACAATAAAAGATAATTAAATCCTATTCTAATGAGAAAAATATTAATCCCATGGGGGAATTGGTGTCATTTTGATGTGAAAAATGGCCCTTTCCCAATTCCCTGCAAGCTTGATGATCATTGATGAAGATTTGATGCTCCTTGGAGCAATTTATCCATAACCTAGCTATGAGAATATGAAATGTGATGAAAATGCCTAAGGATGGATGAAGATGCTTATGAAAAATTTAAAGATAATGATGTTGCATAAGTTGTGTCTCCAAAATTAAAATTAGAGTCTCTTATAAATAAGAGAGAATGATGGAAGAAGATGAAAAATGGATGAATGTGGGACAAAAGACCAACCAATGAGAGGAGGCCACTTGTCCACATGTGATTGGAGGAGGAATGAGCACATTTTGATGAATGTGCAAATAAATGTAGCTAGGTGGAATTTGAAATTGTTGAGATGACAAGTTGGAGGAAGAGAGGAATGGAGTAAATGCCACTTGGCTCAAGGAAAAGGACATGTAAGAGGCCTTGAATGCCTTGTTGGATGTAATCATCCTTTTTGGAGGGATTTTCAAATTAGAAGAATATTCCCCTATTGATGCCAATTTGAGAGAAAATAGAGGAATTAATAAATCAACGAAATTGATTTATTGTGCAAGTTTTAAATTCTAGAGGATTTGATGGATTAGGATTAGGATTAATCAAGATTTGATTAATTTAAGAAGAGATTAGTTGATTTGATAATTTGACTTAGATTTTTGGATTTAAATAAATCAAGATGACATGAATAATGGATTTAGATTTAATTAAATAAAGTTTGATTTATTTAATTAAATAAGGTGGTGTTAGATTAAATCAAATAATGATTAATTTATTTAATTTAAAGGAGATGAATTTAGAGATTAATTAAATAAAGTAAATTATTTAATGAAAAGAGATGGAATGTAAGATTAATCAAATGGTTTATTTAATTAATAGAAGAAGATGACCTAATGAGATAAAATTGATTTATTTAATTAAGAGGGGAAATATGATGAATTTAATCAAATAAATATTCAATTAAATTGATTAGTAAAAGAGATGATTCAGGAAGAAATGATGTTAGTAAGATCAAGATCAGATGTGTAGGATCAATTTGTATATTTTTTCATGTCTACATTTTGCCCATCTTTGAAGCAATGCATCTATTGTGTTGGTTCAAAGAATAAACTTTCTAGATCAAAATTCATTTTTAAATTTTTTTTTTTAGATGCCCCACTGCTGCCCCAGCGAGAAGGATTACACTGGTAAATTTCCCCCTCAAGAGATCAGATGCAAATTTGGATTTTTGGGGGAGATCTTGAAAAAAGAGGACAAGGTGCCCGACGGGTCTAGAAAAGGTCTAGGATGCCAAAAACATGCCAAAACACAAAAAAATGATGCAAAACGACCTTGGTCAAGTGAAAACAGGATCAAAGGTCCAAAACCCTTGTTGGATGGCTAAATAGGGTAAAAAAACCCTAACTTTCAGGCTTAAATAGGCCCCAAGGGGTCACTTTCAATTCAATTTTACACTTAGCCTTTAGAGATTCTTGCAATTTGAGGTCTAAGCACTGATCGAGATGGCGCAACGAGTGTGAGTGTACCAGCATCCAATCGAAGCAGGACCAACGGTATGTGACCCTTACTCAACTTTTCTTTTTGAACTTTACGTGCATTTAATAGGGTCAAATGATCAACCTAAGACAAGCGATGCAATTTAGCATCGTTGGAAGGGAAAAATTGGTGCCACATTTGGAAAATATGTTGTTGCGACCTAGTTTGGAATTTAGGGTTAGGGGTCAAAGTCAGGCGCTTGTGTAAACTGCACCACTGCGAGCCAATTTGGATTTTATGTTTTAGGGGCACTCACAAACTACAATGCGACAACATAGTTTGGAGTTTAGGGGGTAAAACTGCGTGGTGGCGACACAGTTTGAAATTTACAAACTGTGCATAAATAGTGATGCACTTGTTGTTTCAAATGTGAAAACTTAGAATGGAACCATATTTTTTTTGAAAATTGACGCTGTGGCTTTTCTTGCGCAAGAGGACCTCGAGATATTGTATTCACAGGAGCACTAGTCCCCAGTTCTCATTCGATTAGTCGACATGCATGACCTACTCTAGGAGCACTTTGGGGCGATTGGGTTGTGGTATATAGCCTATGCACATCTCATCTGGATACAACTAGGCATGATGACTGCCCTAGCAGAGAGATGGCACAATGAGATGCCATCGTTTCACTTGCCCACAGGAGAGGCTACAGTCACATTGGAAGATTTTTGGCGCATTCTATGTTTGCCCATCCATGGAGAGAGAGTCATCTATGATATGGAGGCCAAGAGGGATGCCTCCTTTGATGTGATGGAGCTCGAGGAGATTATTTTTTATGAGGGGAAGATAGAGTTAGAGTAGTATAGGGGCACAATGCCCACTTTTAGATTGATTGTTGTTGCCATTGTCTTTGGTCTCGTGGCACTAGATCAACACAGGTGATATTTCAATCTAGGATGGGGTTTGGCCTAGTAGTAGATGCTCTGAGGGTAGGAGTGCTTCACATGAGGGCCAATGTTGTTGGCTTCCCTTTACCATGATCTACATGAGTTTGCCTATTTAGACAATAGGGTCATCGGGGCCGAAGTCACACTCCTACATGTCTAGGCCTCAAAGAACATTACAGTGCTCCACCCTTAGGTTACAGTTATTGCTTTAGAGCCAGATGATACCATTGTTTGGTGATACAAAGGAGTAGTCACCACATTTACCCACACAGGGGCAAGTGGCATCCCTCACTAAAGGAGGGTCATTGATGAGATGACAATGTTCACTTGGAGGCCCTGGCTCAACATGCCCACCTGGTATGATGATGTACAACAACTGTTCTTTGCATGAAATGATAGAATAATTTAGGGTAGGGAGCATACCATGATAGAGTGGTATCTCTCAGAAACAATTACTAGGTAGTTCAGGGATAGGCAGGGTCATCTTGATGACCAGTACATGGCCATCTTTTCCTGTAATACGAGGGAGACAACATGGGGCAAACTGATCCTGAATAATGAGATTGTTACTTCATTTTGAAAACTGGTGGCCCAACTGTGGCCATATGATCAAGGTTAGGGGGATGTAGGAGTGACATAGGCATACACAACATGGTTCAGAGCACCCCTACGACTGATAGATCTAGGTGTGACACCCCAATGACGGAGGCCCAAAGGAAGATTAGAAGGCCAAGGGTGGGGAGGTAGAGGGGATGGAGGGAGAGGGCTAGGGGGAGGAGGAGGACCACCTCCACACCAACCGAAGTAGAGGGTACAAGTGGATTAGGTGTCTAGAGATGGGGACCAGTAGAGGGATGGAGATTAACAAAGATATGCCCTAAGGGATCTGTAGTAACAACCTCCACCATCACCACCACCACTGCAACCAGAATAGTGGGATTCCCTCATATAAAATCTTCAAGGACAGGTGTAGGTGCTCACAATTGAGAGGGACTAGGCTAGACAATAGGTCCAAAACCTCACAACAGAGAGAGATCAGACCCGATCAGAGTGATACCAGGAGATAGGCCAAAAATGATAGCTTGAGAGCATGGCCTCTACCTCCCAATGAAGGATAGTTTCGGTGTGGGTAAATCATGAGGCAGTTAGAGAGGCAGAGTATTACAAGTTGCATTATCGATAGGTTATACTAGTAGGGGCTCATGTGTCATAGTTTTAATAGCAGATGAGCATGAGGAAGCCCGAGGATCATGTTGAGAGACAATAGGGTGAGGGGTTCAGCTAACAGGGCTAGCTACCATTTTGTATTCAGTGAAAACATTCTTTTTGAGGTCCATGGGCTTCATTTTTGATAGCCCTATGGGCCTTTTTATACTTCGATTGATACAAACATATTTGATCCTAATTTTTTGTACCATGATAGTTATATTTTTGATGATATATATGATATGGTTCGATTCATTTATGAGACGTGTCCTAATTTACTTATGCATGATGGATGGATGTATTTAATTTATATGCGATGCTATAACTCTATGTTATGTGATGCATTTATTTTATGTAATGCAATATGATGTATGATGCTATGATGTGATGCAAATGTTTATGGGTGCATTTCCTTTTTTGTATATTTCTATGCACTTTATGATGACGATGTATGGATTTATGTTTCCTATATGATATGGATTATGCCTTATGTTGATGGTCTTTAGATGCAGAGTAGATCTATTAGCGATGTTTTTGATTAACTACCATGGTACCATGTTAGAGTGAAGAGAATATAGAAGAAAATGAAGAGAGGATCCAATACCTACATTATAAATGATGATGACGATGACGATTTTCTTATCAGGAATTGGAATTTTAAAAGGTTACCTTATGTTTGATAATACACATGGGTATGATGCATCAAGGTATAAAGAACTAGGATGATGTTGTACCTAGTGTGATAGAGTTTGAATCGAAAATCAAATGGGAGTACTCATATTAACACCTGACATACAAAACCTCATTTATAATTCAGTTCAAATATTCTAAACATCTCAGACCAAAACATAGAAAAGCAAGCCTTCCTATGTGGTCAACAAGACATCTAAAACACCCTCCCTACAAATCAAAAAAAGCATGCATGACAAAGTTATTTTACAAGAATATCCAACAAGCACAATAGATAAAAATATAATTCTCATTTCCCCATTCCTTTCTCTCTAAACTATTTTGATTAGGCATCATCGAAAGGTCATTGGAATGAGCGCAAAATAAGATAAGTCAAAAAGACAAAGATAAGGAAAACAAATAAGCTAATGTTTTTCATACCGCTAGCCAAGACTAAACTATGGAGATGTCTGATATTGATGCCCATTTTAGGAAAGATGTATCATAGGACATGTTATTATCAAATGATTTGGGATTGGCTAGATGATAATCTTTTGATACTCAAAATTGATTAACTTGCTTACTTACTGACCTAGGCTTGAGACTTCGACAATTAGGTTTTCACTTTTTGAAACTACTAGACTTGATTTTGACTAGTTTACCAAATGATGAAGATGATGATCAATTTATTATGAATGAGATCATTTCAGGTGAAAGAAAGATGAGGATGGATGGATTTTTCAAATATTTGGATTTTTTGGTATTTTTGAATGTTTTGAGGCTATTTTTGGTATTTTTGAGATATTTTACAAATGTTTTGATTTTTGGATTTTCTAATTTTTTTGGGTTTTCTGAGATTTTGACTAAGAACCTAACCTAAAGACCTATCCTAGGGGCCTCAAGGGCTAATCAAAGATTAGCCTTGCCTATGTTATGCATGCAACGACCATGTAGTTTGACTAACACAAACTTGATTTAATGATGAGATGGACAAATGGATTGCCAATTTATTGTGATAGAATTCTAATGGACTGACCTAATGTGTCTCAGTGGATGAACAAAGATCAACCTTACCTACGTTCAAGCTCATAGATGATGTAGTTCGAAAAGATGACTCGATTTTTGATTTTTTTGATTTTTGACATATTTTTTATTTTTTGAAATTTTGATTTTATGAATGTTTTTGGATATTTTACAGGATTTTTTGAGTGTTTTTGGATTTTTTATTTTAAGGAAGACTGCAAGAATATATATAAATCCAATCCAATGTAGGTATAGGAACATGAACTTAGTGTGGTGTGATAGGCTACTTCAATATAGGTAGGACAAACTGACCTTAGGAATGTGCCAAGTAGTACTAGGGTGGAACATGATACAGACACAAGATCAAGCTATGATACATAAACAGATGGATGGATGGAAGGATGAGATGGATGAAAGGTGATGGTAGTAGATGCAGAACAAGCCACGGGGGTCATGGTGGATGGAAAGTGCTTATTTACACAAGGTGCATGTTTTCTAGGTTTTCACCAAGGTACTTGCCCAAAGCGTCACCGAAGTGGTTTTCACTATAGGATGATTTTTCTCTTTACTATTTTTCAATCCTTTTTCTATTTTTTTTGGATTTTTATATCTTTTGATTTTTTTGTATTTTTGGTTTTACCCTTAAAAGATTAGGCATAATTTTTTTTGAGATGGGAGCTATTCATGGGCTCCTATAGAGGTTCCCCTTTGGGTGTTGATAACTAGTATGCTCTTTATTTTTAGCTTGTTGTGATGATAAAGGGTCCCAACCAATTGGGTTCAAATTTTCCCTTGATGTTTGGATTTGGCACATTCTTCTGATTCTCCTTCAGAACCAACTCTCTGACTTGGAATGTTTGACTCCTGATTTTCTTGTTGTAGCTCCACTTGAGATGGTTTTGGTAGACTTGCAAATGATTTAAGACATCCATACATGGCTCACGTGAGAGTTGGTATTCTTCATCTGTGATGAGATTCTACAATGATATCCTAAGAGACAGGAGCTCGATCTCAATGGGGAGTTATGGATTTTGATCCATAAACTAGGGAGAAGGGGGTCACACCCATGGGTGTTTAGATGCTTGTGTGGTAGGCCCATAGGGCAAGATTTAGCTGCAAATGCCAGTCACGACCAACACCATTGACTATTTTCTTGAGGATTTTGAAGATGGTCTTGTTGGTAGCTTCTTCTTGGCCATTGCCTTGGGGATAATATGGAGTAGAAATGTGAGTTGGATATTAAATTTTTGGCATAAGTTGTGAACATCCTAATTTTTGAAAGGTGTCCCGTTATCTGAGATAATAGCCTAGGGGACACCAGATCAAAAAATAAGGTAATTTAGGATGAACATGGATATATTATTTCTTGTTATATATATCATGGGAATGGCTTCCACCCACTTCATGAAATACTCCATGGCGGTGATGATGAACTTATGTCCACTAGATGAGGTGGGGGTGATTTTACCAATGAGATTGACCCCCCATTGTGAAAAGGGCCACAGTGTGACAATCGGGTTGAGATCCTAAGCTGGTGCATGGATGAGGTCCCCATGCTGTTGAAACTGCAAACACCTTTTGACATAGTCATGTGCTTCTCTTTCCATTGTAGGCCAATAGTATCCCGTTCTCAATAGTTTCTTGGCCAAAGTCATATCGCTTGAGTGTGAACCACATATGCCATTATGTCCCTTCGTTAAAGAAGTCAAGGCTTCCTCAGTGTTTAGGCAATGTAAAAGGTTCCCTTCGATGCTCCTACGGTACAAGATATCACCTAGGATTAAAAAGTGGGTCAAATTTTTGACAAAGGCTCCTTTTAGATTCAGGGTTATGTCGGCGGGGAGAACTCCTATTCTCAGGTAGGTGTATATATCATGGTACCATGGATCACTGGGACCAATGATTTTGTGCATAAATTCAAACTCTAGTACCTCAAATTTTGATACGAGAAGCTACTCTTTAAGGAATTATTGTTTTGGGATGTTGTGTAGGATCTCTAAGAGTGATCTAATCATAGCCATTGCATCCATTGCTCTCTTATTTTCTCTGGGTATTTGTTCAAATGTGATATCAATGAAGGATTCCTTGAGGATTTCCACCAATTTCTTGTATGGAGTCAACTTGTCATCATTTGTTTGATATTCATTATTTACCTGGTTGATTATGAGTTGTGAGTCCTCGTAGACCTTAAGTGCCATAATCTACCATTCTACTACAATTCTCAGCCCTATGACAAGAGCCTCGTATTCTACGATATTGTTTGTGCATGGAAATGACATCTTGTATGATTTAGGTATTTATTCTCCTTGTGGAGTGATGAAGAAGATTCCCACTCCCGACCCGTGTTGTGTGTAGGATCCATCAAAGTACATCTTCTAGTGATCTGCTACTCTAAGGTTGAAGATTGATTCATTAGGGAACTCTGAAACAAGTGGGTTCTCTGCATATATAGGTGCTTCTGCGAGTTGATCTATGATTAATTTTCCTTTGATGACATTGCGTTCTACATACTCAATATCATGCTCCGTTAGGATCAGAACCCACTTAGCCATTTGTCCTGTGAGAGTTTCTTTGGAGAGTATGTACTTGAGCAAGTCTATTTTTGCAATGAGCTTGATCTGATGTGCTAGCATGTAATGTCTGAATTTCTATGTTGCAAATATAATTGCTAGGTAGGCCTTCTCAATGGGTGTATAGTTTAGCTCATGTGCCACCATGGTCCTGCTGATGTATTATATAGCTCTCTCCTTCCCGTTTTCATTGTGTTGTGCCAAGAGAGTGCCAAGGGCTACTCCTGTTGCTGATATGTATAAGATCAAGGGTTTTCCTAAAATTGGTGGAATAAGAACTAGTGGTGTGAGAAAATACTCCTTGATCTTATTGAATACCTAGTCACATTTCTCATCCCATTTTTATGCTACCCCCTTGTGGAGTAGATGAGAATATCGGATTTCCTTGTCTGCTAGTTGCACTATGAATCAACGAATGGACTGGAGTCTTCCATGTAGGCCTCTTAGCTGCTTTAGTGTCCTGAGTGCTTCCATTTTGATGATTTCCTTGAATTTTGTGTGATCTACCTCGATTCCTCTCATTGATACATTGTACCCTAGGAGCTTACCTAATTGTACCCTAAAGACACACTTCTTTGGATTAAGTCAGACCTTGTACTTTTCTAGTCTATCAAAATTGGAGCTTAGGGATGATATGTGATCCCATCACTTCTTTGATTTAGATAGTATGTCATTCACATAATATTCTATAATTTTATGGATCATATCATGAAAGATTAATGTCAAGAAATTTTGGTAGGTTGGTCCTACGTTCTTCAACCTAAATGGAATCATATTCCAACAATATGTTCCCCCCAAAAAAGTGAAAGTTATCTTGTGCTGGTCTTCCTTGGCTATCATGATTTGACTGTATCCTAAGAATCCATCCATTAATAATAACATCTCATGTCCTACAGTAATATCCATGATCATGTCAATGTTTGGAAGTGGAAATTCATCCTTTGGACATGTTTTGTTCAAATCTCTGAAGTCTATGCAGATGCAGATGCCCCCAATTGGTTTTGAAATAGGTACAAGATTGGAGACCCAATTTGGATAATCGATTGACTGTATGAACCCTACATTTAGGAGCTTTTGCAATTCCATTTTGACCAAAGGGCTATTTGGGGATGCATATTTCTTAGCTTTTATCTCACAGGCTTCACTTTAGGATAGGAAACTAAGTGATGAACTACAACCTCTGGATCAAGCCCAGGCATATCGGCATAGGTCCATGTGAATTTTATCTTTATTTATTATAGGAATACATCTAGGAGTTCTTGTTCTTCTATGAGAAGTGACTTGACATAGAATGCTATGTGTGGTAGTTCCTCTATTCCTAGATTAAATGGATTGCACTGTTATGCCAAAACCAATGACTTCTCCTGATCGATGACACTGAGAGGAATATTGAATCCTTCATCCTTCGACACCTTGAAGAGGTTTTGAATATTGGATACATTCTTTATTTTTACTATTTTTGGGTTAGAGAGTGCCACAGTGTGGTTTTCACTCAAAGACCTTGAGATTATTCTCAATTTCTCACTTTTGTGACTGAAGGATTCAATCGTTTCCTCGTAATAGGCTTGTGTATCCAGTATGATGTTGAACCAAAATTTATGATTTCCATATGGCACCGTATCTCACAATCCCATGAATTCTAAGAGTGCCTCATCATTTTTGAATGTGTCCAGAATTGGTGGTCCTCGTTGGTTGTAATCCTTAAGTTGAGGATATAATAAGTTTATTTCATGGGTTTGATGGTCTGACTCAAAAGATAGGGTGTTGATCATTAATAGGGAGGAATCTTCAAAAAGCATGGGCAAGTGAGTTATGGGATCCTCGTCATCACTACTACACACATCAGTTATGTCAAAGGTAAAGTTGCCTATGACTCGACCTATGGATATGGGTAATCGAAGGGTGACTGCCGATAGTTGAGGGGGAGTTTTGACTAATTTAACGGGGGGACTTCTGCCACATATGGTTACACTTTGAGGGGTACATCCCATGCCAATATTTTTTATGCACTTTTCCACAATGATAGATTCCAATCTTTCATTGTTATTTTTTCCAAGAATTTCATTCCTATTATAGCCCATACCCAACATTAATTGAAGTCCTCTATTAGCATCATCCATAGGAAGGGTTGGTATAGGTCTCTCATCTTGATAGAGGAGACTGGATATGTCTCTCTCATCCACAAATTCTCAACCTAGATGCCCCAACTTCTGAATCAAGAGGGATCCACTCTGAAGGTTTGAGCTATTGTCTTGGTGGGTTGTGGCTGTACATGGGATTTAGGGGATTGAGGTAACCCCCCTACCACAAAGGCTCATTTCTTCATTTTGTAATCCCCATAGCTGTTGTCTTGGATTATGACCTTGATCTTAGATAAATCAGGAATGGTGGGTGTCTTTATCCCAAAATTGGAGGCTATGTTGCCTGGGTCTATATACATAGTTGAGGGGCCTTCATCATTCTTTGGGACTTGGGGGATTTTATAGTATTTTTCTTCCAAGTTTTTGCAATACAAAAAGGTCTCATAATCAACGTAGATTGCGACCTTCTAATTTTGGTATGATAAATTGATGCGACTTCTTGCATCCCATGGATCCACTAACGCCCTTGGAAGATATTATAAGGTAGATCTAGGTCAAGAACCTGATAGGTGGTTTCCATAATGGCTTACCCTACTTGAATAGGGAGTTGGATAGTGGCCCAAGACACTCTTTCTTGATCGTCATAAGATTTGATTGTGATGCCCTTGCCTTTTTCAATGGAATCCTCAGGGAATCCCAAATTCTTTATGAGCTTGAGAGAACAAATGTTTAGACCTCCACCCCCATCCACCAATACCATTTTTACTTTGTTATTACAAACCAGGAATTCAAGGTGGAGTGTGCGATTGTGAGATGGTTGGGCGGGGAAGTCTTGATCAGAAAATGTGAGGAGTTTTGGGGTGGTAATGTTTCTAAGCATAGCTTGGAATTATTCAGTATCAAGATTGGTGGAGACGGTAGATAAGGCTAATGCTTCCTCAAGAATTTTTCTATGGGCAGATGAGATCTTTAGTAACTCCATGATGGAGATCTGAGCGGGAGTTCTTTTCAATTGGTCCAAGACATTTTAGCCACTAGGATCATATTTTAGATTTGAAGTGGATGCCCTAGGTGGTTGCGATGACCCGGTAATGGTGAGCTTGCCACCACGTGTGGTGACTCCACAATTAGCTTTCGCTCCCTTGATATTAACAATAGTGACCCATTCATCTAGGGATGCAACAATTTGATCATACAGATGGTTCACATTGCCATACTTTTTTTTCATTGTTATTTCTTGTGTTATGATCCGACATCGGATTCATGTAGATCTTAAGATCTTGATTTCCTAATGGTTGTTCCACGTTTATGATCTTGTCGTCGATGAGGTCTTGGATTATATTTTTTAGCTTCATGCAATTAGTTGTTGTGTGCCCCTTGATTTTATCATAATCACAAAGGTAATTTTCATTGTACCATGGTGGTTTCACTTGGGGTTCTTGATAATTCTCATAGTTGGGGATTTTGATGATATTCTCGTTTACCAATTACTTCATGTTGGATTCGACTGATTCCCCAAGAGCTGTGAAATTTATCCTGGGGGGATATTTGTTTCATGGAGGTGGCCCTCCTTGATTATTTAGATTTTTTATTTGATTTTTGAGTGGTTGTTGTGCTACTGCATTTGTTTGTGTGTTGTTGCAATTTTTGTTTTATGATTTCTAATATGTTTGGGTGCTCTATTTCAGAGCACTCATTACGACCTTAGCATCGACCACACTGTCATTAGTGACATTCCTATTTTTTTCCCATGTGCAAGGATTTTCATTATAATTGGTGGAAGGGCAGTTGTCTTGATGTTCTAGATATGTGGGCATTCCCCCTTACGCAATAAGGGTTTGCTTGATGTTGAGCACCTTGGGGATCAATTGGTCGTAAGTGGTGATTCACTACATTTTTAGCTGAAATTTCAGGGTTTTCTCAAGATTAGAAATGATGCATGGTGCAAATTTGTTTCTCTTTCAACATGGCCCACTTGCTCCTATTGGCCTTGGATCACCATCATTGTAGGAAGGAAGATAATGATTCCCCCTTTCCTTGTTTGAGCCTAGATAGTTCCTCTAGACTAACATCCATGCCAATGTTGAATTCAGTATTCTTTCTAAATGCATCTCTCTTGGAATGTTTTATGCTAGTAGGCAAGTGAGAGAACCACTCCATGGCAGTTCCAGCCAAGCTTCAAGGAAATAGCCGCATCAGATATGCATCATTATATGCGACTTCCATACAATGTACTTGGAATTTCCTAATGTGATCCTCAGGGTTTCCCAACCCATGATATTTGTCAAATTTAGGGTTTCAAAAACCTTGGGAATTTTACGATTGCAAGGCTCCTATTGAAAGGATAAGGACAAAAATTTCTTGGTGTCCTTGTTGTTTTCCCTTATCAAAGATTGAGCGCTTTCTACAAAGCAATTTGATTTGTGTTGTCACATCATCCTATGGATCGAGAGGTGGAGTGAAGGTGTTCTGGGGTGGTTGCAGTGTTTGATTGATGGGTGGAGCATTGGGTATGTTGGTGGGAGTTTGTTGCAAGCTTTTCTGTGTGATTAAATCTTGTTGATACACTTGCATTTTCTATTGTGCCAACAACGCTTATTGTTGGTCTTGTTGCTACTATGCCAACAAATCTTGTTGTTGGTCTTGTTGCTACTGTGCAAACAAAGCTTTTTATTGGGCTTGCTATTGAGCTACTTGCGTAGCTTGGGCGGCTTGTTGTTGTTGAATTAAGCTTGAGATTGGGAAATTTCTTGTGATTATTGTATTGCTAATCGTGCTTGCGCTTGTTGGACAACTAGCTGTGCAACTTGTTAATTTTGGATTTGTTGAAGTGATTTTTGATAGGTGTCTTGTTGAGTTTCTTGAAACTTTATGCTAAAGGAGTATTTCAAGTTGGGTTTTGGTGGTGGTGGTGGTGGATTAGGAACAATGTTCGCTATTGTGATGAGAGGGACTGTTGTATTGATAATTGGGGTTTGGGTGGTGGATGGTGGATGGTGTGATTGAGATGATTGGTCCTTGGGAGACCATGTTTTGAGATACTTGGGGGATGGTAGATGATGTGTTGGTTGTTGGGGTTTCTTGGATGGTTGCCACATGTTGTTATAATATTGATGGCAAGATGGGAGGATTTAGTATGATGTTTTGATTTATGATTGGGGGATTTCTTTGATTTTTTTGATTGATGGTGGGTAAAGGGGGAAGGCCCAACCCAAGGGGTGATGCAGATGTTAATGGAAAATGTGGAAATGGTTGAAAAATGGGTGGTACATTCCCTCGGAGAAATTAAAATGATGATGAGGGATCAAAGACTCCCACTGCTCAAAATAATTCACCTTCTCCTTGTGAGGTCATGGGGAGAGAGGTTTGCGTATTGAGAGGATAAACTAGTGTTGTGTGAAAAGAAGTTGGATGGGTAGGATCATGAAATGAAAGTAGAATGTATGGGTGAAATGGATTCAAAGGGATGGATTGGCCCAATATGGTGTTTGTATCCAAATCTTGGTTATTCACAAGGGGATGTGATTGAGGTGCATGAAGCAATGAGCTTCCCTTGTTGATGACTGGTTGAGTTGGAGCAAAGGATGATGAGATTTGTGGGATGCTTTGATATGGAGGTGTGGGTGGGATTGGATGCGTGATCCCAAGAGGTTTCTCCACAATAGTTCTTACGTCAAAATTAGAGGGGAGTTTATTCCCTTCTTTTGCCAACTCAAGCATGTATTGGGAGGGATTGAGCCTCATCATGGCATTGGCAATTCTATGAGTTTTTGGATTTTGCACCATTTCAAGGATTTAATCTTGTGTCATCCCTAAGAAATTATTGGTGATGTCCTCTAATTGACCCTCCTCTTGATGATTTTTTGTGATGATAGAGGAATATTACTCAGGGGATTGCTCAATCCAATGGGATTTATTTTAGGAGCATTTTGGCTTGGGTCACTCAAATTTGATTTTTCATTGTTGATTTCCATGTTCTTTTTGTGTTGCGATCTAGTTTGCACCGTAAAATAGGGATCAATTTTAAAGAATATGTGAGATGAACCTCTAATTATTTAGAATGATCTAACCTTAGGTACAAAAGAGAAAAACTAGGATGATTAGGGATCAAAGGTGATGATGAGACAAATGGAAGATGGATGATGCGAATTATTGAACTCTTGAGAAATCTTCAAGGAGGTACTAAAATTTAGGACTTGATTTGATTTTGATCTTGGCTTGATTGAATTTGATTTGGATAGTGAACTCATAAAATCTAAGAGGTTGGATGTTGTCCCAGAGTAGACTTGTACACAAGATGATAATTTGACTAAGTGTGTGGAGAAGGATTCATCTACACACCCCTAATCAAACAAGATGATTTTGGTTTTGATTTGCCTTCAGATTTCTTGATAATGAACTTATAAACCTCAATATGTTGGATTTTATCAAGAGGTAGAATTGTTCACAAGGATTGATAATTTGATAAAATATGTGGAGAATGATTCATCTACACACATCTAACCAAACAAGATGATTTGGATTTGCCAAATGTCTAGCATGAAAGATTTTCTTTTTCAAGATTTCCTAGAGTTGTTGGTGAGATGATTTTGATTTAATGTTTGAGGGATGAATGAGAATGATGACTTTGATCCTATATTAGACCTAGATAGAAATCCTTTCTACAAAACCTCGGTATTGAAGAACATGCTTGGTACTCCCTATGTGAGAAAAGAAAACTTTTGAAAAAGACTCAGATTTTGTTGACAATAGAACTCATACAAATTAGGATTGTTTGTTGATGCACATTTGTAAAAGTTGAAAGTCAATCTTTCTCTAAATTCATAGAGAATAGACAAATGTTTCTTGTGAGACTTTTGACTAAGACCTTTGGATTTTGGTTTTCATATTTTGATATTTCAGGAAATCATTTGGAAGAACACATGTGTGGGGTTCAATTGTTTCTTAGCTTTTCTTAATGTCTTCCTTTTACCACAAACAATATTTTGATTAGCTTTTCAAACTATATTCCTAGTGTCCTAATCTCTTCTTATCCCACAAAGTCCATTATGTGGGAATCAAGGAAATCAAGGCAAAATTTCCCTATTGTTGAATCTAGTGAGAAAAAAATTATGATATAAATCCAAATACTTAGAAGCCTCTAAGGATGAAATACCTAGGGCAAGAAAGAGCACTTGGATTTGTCAAAGGTAATTGTTCCCCCTAAAGGGTTTGAAATTTTGAAGACCTTGTGAATGTTTGTTTTTCAAGTGTTTTAGATCCAAGAAAACTATATTTATTTCAAAGAATATGTGCAACCCTATGGATGAAATGAGGAAATATTTGTTGAGTTCCCACTTGGATAAATCTAGCTACTCCTACTCTTAGTAGATGATTAGATGCTTGAACACATAGGCTCCCCCTTATAGTGCACTCACTTCTCGGGTCAGCCAAGCATTAGTACCCATGGAACTCCCATGGCATACTTTTTATCTCTAACAAGAGACGTCAAAATGTGGCACGACTTTAGAACAATCGTTCTTGCATCAAAAAATAGATAAGGATTTTAGATTTTACATGATTTTGGCTCTTAATCAAGGCACCCATTTAGAAATCCACACAAGAGGCAAGATAAAATCATATAAAGAGTATCACCTACTTGTCTATAGGAGTTACTATAATGATGATATTTCCTTAACATTTGAATTTATTTATCGGTTGGGAGAAGCTTGGCATTTAGCTCGTTACCGGTTTGAGTCATTCCTTGGGATGAGTAATTTTTCCCACCAAGGCAGAATCTCTAAGGGTGAACAATAGTGAAGGAGTGTATTTGTAGTTCAACCACCTAACACATTTAGGTGGGAGCACACACAATACCTTTTCCTCACACTCGCAAGGTTTGTTCAATTTTAAGAATCCAAATTGAAGTGTGGAGATAATCATGTATACAACCTAATATCATAAAAATAATTTTGGTTATCAAGATCACCGCGAAGTGTGAGAGAAGTGCATAAATATTTTAAATGTTATGAATTTGGATATGAGATTACAAAACAAAGAATAAACATGTTCATTTTAACCATAAAGCAATGATATGAATTATTTTTAAAGCACCAACTTGGAAGTGTGATATTTGTTTGTTCATTGATTAAGTCCAAAAGAAAATCTAGTAAGTTGGCATATGATTCCTTTTAAATCCTTTTGTTTTGTTCTTTTTAAACCCAAATGAAATTTAGTGAGTCCTAAAAACCAAGAATATAAAAAATCCTTAAAAGAGGGATTATAATTTCTCCCCAAAATGTTTAAAAAAACTTGATACAATGAGATAATGATAACATAGAGAACTCTTGGTCTTTGTTTCCTTCCTTCACTTTGATCAAGCCAAACCGAAAAACTGGTTAATACTGCAAAACAAAGACTAAAAACCAATTAGAAGTAAAAAATAACCAAAATTAAAAAAGAACATGTTGAGAATAAACTAAAATCTTCCTTTTTCCCAACTCCAATGGTGCAATCCATGGGTGCAACACAGTTTGAGAAGGTTAGTGACACTATATAGCACCACTTGGGACTGACAACGACACTTTTCATAGAAACAACGAGTGTGATTGCGGCGTTGTTTGGTCAAGCGATGCAGTTTGTGATTTGGATGACCAGTGATGCAGTTTGAAATTAAAAATTTTGGGCGGGAAGACTCCAACGACGTAGTTTGGAGTTTGTAGTGGGGCTATATTACGTTGCTAGACTGATAGCGGTGGAGTTTCCTATAGACACAACATTAGAAAATAATTATGGATTTTCTAGAAAAACATGTTGATTTTCTCCAGATAAGCCCTCCTTCTAGCGCCAAAATGTGAACGGTGAATCTATACCCACACAAAAACAAGAGAAAAAACATATAATTAGATTATTATGCAAGTTAGATCAATATTCCCCATGAAATTTCCTTGAAACATGAAAATAGGAAATAAGATGAAGAACAAAAAAATAGAATCTAATTAAATCCTATTCTAATGAGAAAACTCTTAATCCCATGGGGGAATTGGTGTCATTTTGATGTGGAAAATGGCCCTTTCCCAGTTCCTTGCAAGCTTGATGATCAATGATGAAGATTTGATCCTCCTTGGTGCAATTTATCCATAACCTAGCTATGAGAATATGAAATTTGGTGAAAAAGCCTAAGTATGGATGAAGATGCTTATGAAAACTTTGAAGATAATGATGTTGCATAAGTTGTCTCAAAAATTCAAATAAGAATCTCCTATAAATAGGAGAGAATGATGGAAGAAGATGCAAAATAGATGAAAGTGAGATGAAAGACCAACCAATGAGAGGAGGCCACTTATCCACATGTGATTGGAGGAGGAATGAGCACATTTTGATGAATGTGCAAATAAATGTATTTAGGTGGAATTTGAAATTGTTGAGATGACAAGTTGGAGGGAGAGAGGAATGGAGTAAATGCCACTTGGCTCAAGGAAAAGGTCATGTAAAGAGGCCTTTAATGTCTTGTTGGATGTACTCATCCCTTTTGGAGGGATTTTCAAATTAGAGGAATATTCCCCCATTGATTCCAAGTTGAGAGAAAATAGAGGAATTAATAAATCAACTAAATTGATTTATTGTGCAAGTTTTAAAATCTAGAGGATTTGATGGATTAGGATTAGGATTAATCGAGATTTGATTAATTTAAGAAGAGATTAGTTGATTTGATATTTTGACTTAGATTTTTGGATTTAAATAAATCAAGATGAGATTAATAGATTTAGATTTAATTAAATAAAGTTTGATTTATTTAATTAAAGAAGGTGGTGTTAGATTAAATCAAATAAAGATTAATTTATTTAATTTAAAGGAGATGACTTTAGAGATTAATTAAATAAAGTAAATTATTTAATTAAAAGAGGGAATATAAGATTAATCAAATAGTTTATTTAATTAATAGGAGAAGATGACCTAATTAGATAAAATTGATTTATTTAATTAAGAGGGGAAATATGATGAATTTAATCAAATAAATATTATTCAATTAAATTGATTAGTAAAGGAGATGATTCAAGAAGAAATGATGTTAGTAAGATCAGGATCAGATGTGTAGGATCAATTTGTATATTTTTTGTGTCTACAGATCCCTATTGGATGAAGAATAGAATAACCTAGCGAAATTCCTAAAAGCGTGAAGAATCAAATTTGCATGGTCATACATAGATATTCTAGGGCTTGATCCAAAAGTGGTTGTGCATCAGTTATTATTTTATCCTAGAGCCAAGCTAGTAAAGTAGAAATTAAGGAAGATACACCATCAGATAACACTCTTGGTAAAACTTGAGTTACAAAAAATTATCGACGTTGGATTCATCTAACTGATAGATTATCTTGAGTGGGTTTCAAACCTAGTACCAGTCTCCAATCCCAATGGGAGCATCAAAATATGCACATATTTTAGAGACTTAAATAAAGCATGCCTGAAGGATGATTTCCCTCTTCCTAACATCGACCTCATTATGGACTTAACAACTAGGTATGAAATGTTGCTACTCATGGATGGTTTTTAGGCAATAATAAGATCATGATTGCCAAGGAGGATCAACTCAAAATTGCATTCACGTATCCTTGCGAAAAATATTACTGGAACATGAGCCATTTGGATTGAAAAATGTAGGAGCAACCTATCAAAGAGAAATCACCCTCATCTTTCATTACATGATCCAAAAAATGGTCGAAGATTATGTGGATGATATTTTGCAAAAATCAAAGAAAAGGAATGAGCACATACAAGTCTTAGGACCCATCTTTGACAGACTCAAAGAGTACAAGGTATGACTGAAATTGAAAAAGTGTGCCTTTAGGGTTACATCAGGGAAGATTCTTGGCTACATTGTATCACAAAGAGGGATAGAGATTGATGTAGCAAAGGTAAAAGCCATCCTAGAAATGGAACCACCATAAACACTAAAGTGGATGAGAGGGTTACAAGGAAAATAGCAATCCATCAGAAGGTTCATAGCACAACTATCAAACAAAATCCACCCTTTCTCACATTTTATCTATAAAGGAATAACTTACAAGTGGGATGAGAAGTGTGATAAAGATTTCCAATAGATCAAGGACTATCTATGGACACCTTTGATGCTCATTCCATCGATACCAAACAAACCATTAATCTTGTATATCTTAACAACATCAACAACATTAGATACTCTTTTAGCACAACATGATGAAGATAGTGTAATATCGCATAATTGCACCTAGGGGAAATTCCATATTTTTGCATCTTGACTAGCATTTATGACACCTTAGGAGCATTAATGAAAAAATCCCCTGAGTTAGAATTTCACGATTTTGACTCAATGAGGACACATGCGAGACAACATAAGCCCAACAAAGTGTTTCTTGAAAACTTAGGTGAAACAGCTCTGTGTCATCCTTGCATGCATTAAAACCTATTTTTGGCTCTCATTTTTGGGTTGGAAGTCCTCAATTCAAGCATTGTCACCAATTGATTTAGTCTTGGGTAAGTTATATCCTTCAATAACAACACTTTTACTGGCAAAGCCACGCTGGACTGAGGTCCCTCTAGCAACTGCTAGCTCTCCAGCAGCTACCAGCTCTACAACAACACATTGTGGTGCACCCCTGTGATCCAAAAGATGGTCTTGACCCATGGGTAACACTCTCCTCCATATCACTCCTTCTTACTAGTTCACTTACTACTTTGTGGTGTGGGCTCTACTTCGAAGTGGGTTTTATTTTCACCATGCACATTGTTTATTTCCTTTACGCTCTTTTCAAAACCTGGTTGTCATGGAGGTGGGAACATCAATATGGGGGTTTGACTAAGGAAGGCCCCTATACAGCCCCAACCTTTTCCCATTGATATTTTGTGTGCATGTTATGAAGGGACACTTGGAGTAAAGATTCAGATGAATGAAGGTAATCTTGTTTCAAGTTCTCTTGTATTTCCCTCTAATCCCTATCTTTTTGTCGATTATTTGATCCTTCACTCTTTCAGACGCGAGTTGAGAAGTAAGAATCAATTTCATCCATCTGAGCTCTAGAGTTCTTTGCAACTCAGGATGCCAGTGCATCTTATGGACGATAGCATGCCACACCGGCGTCCTAAAATTGGTCTAATGTCTTTTGGCCGAGGGCTTCTTAGTCAGGGATAGAAATCTTAAAATCTTGCTCTCTTGGGATCTAAAACTACTTTCTCGCTTTCCTTCATAGTTTTCTCGATTCATCTAATCTGAGGTGTATAAGGAAATTTTGTTTCTTGGTGATCTCTTGAGAATAAAGAGACCCATGTGCAACGAATCCCTCTTATATCACATTTTAGTGAACCTAACGTGAACCATCAGATCTGTTTTAATAATTTTGCATGGTTGTATGGATTCTTTCTTCAAACAAGATTTTGATATGTTGGAGGATGCCCTAGATGATTTCCTAGAAGCACTTTCCCTTGTCTTGAAATCTTCTAAACACATTTCTTCTTTACTAGCCAAGGAGTCAGTAAATGTGGTGGTAGTTTCTATGGCTCCTCCAAGCCCTAAGAAAACCGTCATCTATGTGACCCTAGATGAGCCTTTCCCTAGAAATGACTATTCCATCTATGAAGTTTTAGGTCATAGCAATCCATCAGACTTATATTCGAGATCTGTGAAAGCTACCGACTCTAGTTCTAATAATGTTGTCGAACATACGTACCCTACAAGGGGAAATAAACAAAACTTAGAAAAACAAGCTACTGTTGCTACATCACAACCAATTCAAACTTATAATTCTTTACCACCATCTCAAATTGATCTTCCTCCAGCTCCTAAGCCCATGATTAGAGCACCGAGTGATTATGATCTTGTCGAGCAACTTCA
This sequence comes from Sequoiadendron giganteum, assembly GCA_007115665.2. NCBI lineage: Eukaryota > Viridiplantae > Streptophyta > Pinopsida > Cupressales > Cupressaceae > Sequoiadendron > Sequoiadendron giganteum. The sequence continues at coordinate 483,837,798 of CM021102.1, forward strand.
AATTACTTTGGCTAAGATCTCGCTTTGGGATTTGCTCTAGATTGCTTTGGTTTATCAAGAGATGTTGTAGGAAGCCTTACAAAATATTCTCTTGCCTGCCTCCACTAGGACTATGGATTTTGATGTGTTGATGGCACATATTTAAGTGGATTCACTGAATATTACATTCCACCTACAAGAATTCTTGCCTTCGGATGTGCAGAAACAATCAAAACCCTTGACGATTATAGTAAATGTTAACAACATCGGTATTAGGTGTACCCTGGCTAACATGGGCTCAACCCTCAATGTTTTTGGTATAGACCTACTACCTAAAATCAAAGTTGATTAATCATCTTTAGCATTTTCTTCCTTGTATATTCACGGGTTTGATAACGCTGGCAGCCAAGCTCTAGGTATGATAATGTTACCTTTGTAGTTGGGCCCCGTTACCTTGCTTATGCTAGTTTATGTAATTCCCGAACTGTTACCATACAAACTTGTTTTAGGAAGACCTTGGATCCATGATATGGGTGTAGTAACTTCTACCCTACATCATTCATTAAAGTTTGTTGCTAACAATTGGGTGGTCAGAATTAAGGCAGATCCAGAGGTTATGCACCTTTGCTTACTAGTCATTGTTGGTCGTAACTTGGCCACATCCACTCTCAAGAATTACATTCCTTCCTTAACTGCTGATGTTGTTGCGTGTTCCTCATTGATATCCTTTGTGGAGGCTATCCCCCAAGAAATTATCAATCGAGACAAACCACCTAAAGTGGAAGATTGTAAATCTCCCCCATCCTTTCCTTCATCCCCTGAATCAAATTCTCTATTAGGTGATGACTGGGGTTCCTTGAAATTCTCCTAATTATTCATAGCAGAGTATAAATAGGACCCCTCTGATATAGAATTTCTAGATTCTACTAACATGAGGACGAGTGACCCTCCCATTGATGAAGATAAGTGTGATCCTATCTAGGAGACCACTCCTCCTTAGGAGAGTGACCCTGCTCCCATAAAGGAGGTTAATGTTTGTGAAATGAGTAAGGGAAGTGGGACCACTCCCATAGAAACTTTTGACATGCATTGGTGGAATGAGACGCTCTACGTAGAGCCACCCCATCCCAAAACTCTACAATCTTGCTATGGTTTGGTTACAAACTTTCTTCTTGATATGGCTATGGCTAGAAAAGGCCTAGGATGTATTGATAAAGGAATACATGTTCCTATTCAGTTTAAGCAATGATAATGCTATCTGGGTTTGGGATGCCTTATTGAACAGTTTAAACAAAAAAATTGGTGGAATGTTAACATGATTTCGAGTAAACTGTTGAATCTAGTTCATCCTGAATTGATAGAAACAAGAGAACAAGCCAAGAAGGTTCTCATAAATGTCTTCTCTTTGGATGAAGTGTTAGGGTAATTCTTGGGTTCTTACTCTCTGTTACCTCCTAACCATCACAAGAAATGATTCCCATATCACTTACATAAACAAGCATACTTTGGAGAATCCGTTCTGAGCATTGATGAGGAAGACCCTCTATCTAGCATTAGTGATGATGCTCTAATATCTCATCCTAAGGACCATAGCTCTCTCCTTAAAGGAGACACTATCGAGGTCCCCGTGGATGCTAAATCTTTGAAAAAGGTAATCAAGATTGGGAAGTGTCTCTCTTTCGAGGAAGCAGATGAGCACTCCGCCCTCTTGCACGCCTACCATGATATATTCACTTGGACGTATGAGGATATGATTGGTATTGATGAATCCATAGTGGTCCATAATATCATTCTATGTTCTGACAACAAGCCCCTTAAGCATAAAATTTGAAATATCAATCCTAGGGTAGCTTTAATGCTCAAGACTGAGATAGAGAAGTTGTTAAAAGTAGGCTTTATCCATCCTATTGATTACTCCCCTTGGATTTCAAATATAGTCGTTGTTAGAAAACCGGACGGCTGTATTCGTATATGCATTGAATTTTTAGACCTTAACAAGGCTTCTCTTAAGGATTATTTTTTGTTACCTAATATCGATATGATTGTAGACTCGACCATAGGACATGTGTTGTTATCTTTTATGGATGGATTCTCAAGTTATAATCAGATTTGTATTAACCTGAATGATCATTATAAGACAACCTTTACTACCCCTTGGGGAAATTTTTGCTATGTGGCCATGCCCTTTGGTTTGAAGAATGCAGGAGCAACTTACCAATGAGCAATGACCCTGATATTTCATGATTTCATGCACAAAATATTAGAAAATTATGTTGATGTCATCTTGGAAAAATTCATAAATCATCAAGATCATGTGAGGAACCTTCATCTTATCTTCGAAAGGCTTCGAATTTACAAGATGAGGCTCAATCCCCAGAAGTGTGTCTTTGGTGTTGATGCCGAAAAGTTCCTTGGGTTTATAGTCTCTTACCATGGAACCAAACTCGAAACGAATAAGATTGATGCTATTGTTAACATGTCTCCATCGAGGAACATCACTGAGTTGTAAAGTTCATAGGGGAAGATTCATACAATTCATAGATTCATATCTCAGTTGGCTAATTGTATGCTTCCTTTCACTCATCTACTTAAAAAAGATGTTCAGATTATGTGGGCTGAATAATTTCAAAGAGATTTTGAATCCATCAAATCATATTTGACCAATCCCCCTGTATTGATGCCAGCTATGCAAGATAGACCTTTCCTGCTTTACCTCGTTGCATCACCATATGCTTTGGGAAGTCTGCTAGCTCAGTATGATGATGCGGGAAGAGAGAGAGTGGTCTACTACATTGGGCGCATTCTTGTCGATTATGAATCCCATTATTCATTCATGGAGAAGAAATTTCCTAGCTCTTGTATTCGCTACACAGAAGTTGAGGCACTATCTCCTCCATGCTGAAACTTACGTCATAGTATAAATAGATCTTTTGAAACATTTGTTCTCTAGCACTGACCTTGCTGGGAGATTGACGAAGTGGGTTATGTTTCTTTGTGAGTTAGATATAAATTTTTTCACTCAGAAATTGGTAAAGGGACAAGCGGTCTCCAATCAATTAGAAGACACTCCCTCACCTCGCTCCTTCCTTGGTTTGGATCTATTCCCTGATGAGACTATTTTCACTATCAACTATGACCTCGAATGGAAGATGTAATTTAATGGATTGAGGTGGTAGACTAGTTCTAGAGTGGACATGGTCTTGATATCCCCCAAAGGAAAACTGGTCCCCTTATCCTTTCGATTAGACTTTCCTTGCACTAATAATATCAGAGAGTACAAAGCACTTATTGTTGGCTTACGTGTCATGATTGCATTGAAGATTAAACATATTCATATACTAGGTGACTCTGAACTTATTGTGAATCAAATCATGAGAATATTCAAGCTAAACAAAGTAAGTCATCTCACTATCGAGACCTCGCTTTGTGCCTGCTCAAACAACTTTCCTCTTTCATGATAAATAGTATTCCTAGGTGAGAAAATAGACATGCAAATGCCATGGAAAATGTATCTTCCTTGGTACCTTCATAAGAGGATACAAAGGAATATCACTTCGTGGTTCAGGTCATCCGAACTCCAATAGTTCTTGATCAAATCGAGCTCGAGTCGCTAGTTTGTTTTCAGGTAGATTCGAGAGAATGGTTCTCTAGTATATATAACTATTTAAAGGAAGGAAGCTCTCTCAGTGATGCGACAAAAAGTGATTGTACTCGTATGTGAAAGCTTTCAGTGTGTTACATTATCTTATTTGACATTTTTTATCAAAAAGGTTATAATGGGTTATTGAGATGCCTCACTAAAGTAAAAATACCCTTGCCCTTAAAGAATCCCATCTAGGCTTTAGGGGTTGACACTTTTGTGGTAGACCTCTGGTGAGAAAAATGATACATATGGGTTACTATTGGCATACGATGGAACAAGATTCCTTTGTTTTGTAAAGAAGTGCCTTCAATGTCAACAACAAAGACACCTTATCCATGCTCCTGCTCAAGAGCTGCAAAATCAAACATCTCCTTGGCCTTTTCATGAAATGGGGGTTGGATATCATTGGAAGAATATCACCTCCTTCTTCCAAAGGACATACTTTTATCATTATCGCCACATATTATTTCACAAAATGGGTTGAATCTATTCCTCTCCGATCTACAAACGTTTAAACAATCTATAGCTTCCTCTTGAACAACATCATTTATCATTCTGGGCTGCTTGCTACATTTTTTTTAGATAATGGTACACCATTCAAAAAAAAGGAAGTAAAGCAGTTCTTATAGAAATTTCACATTCAACATAGGTTTTCTACACCATATTATCTGCAATCTAATGACCAAGAAAAAGCTTCTAACAAGATGCTTGAACTCATTCTTCATAAAAAATTTAATAAGCATGACAAATATTGGCATACCCAATTGACATATTCCTTGTGGGCTTATCACATGAGTGTTCGCACAATGAGAATGATGCCTTATAACCTCATGTATGGCATCAAAGCTATCATACCTCTAGATTTGGAAATTCCATTTTTGTGGGTTTCCCTTAGAGGGTTGATTGGTGATGAAACCTATCATGTTAACCATTTGCATCAGCTAGAGATGCTCGACGAGCACCATTTACAGGCCCTTGATCATCTTAAAGCTTATTAGTGGTTTGTATCGAGATAATATAATCAGGGTTTGCTTCCTAGAACCTACAAACTAGGAGACCTGGTTCTATATGAAAACCAGCAGAATGTAAATGCGCCACCTGATTAGAAAGGGAAATCTAGTCCTAACTAGTTAGGTCCTTACATCATGGTCTCTGTATATGGTTTGGGTGCCTATGGATTACGGTCTATGGATGGAACACCTTTAAAGGAACCTATTAACATGATACATCTTCATCGATACTATGCATAGTGTTCTAATGTGCCATGTATGTGGTGTTCTCCCTAAAAGGTATTAATATTGCATATGTTAACATTTACTCATTTTCACATCATAAAAATTATATTTTTATGATGTGACCATGTGTGTGTGCATGAAATAAAAACATACCTACATGTGACTGACTATGCTAAATATTCATACATCACATCACATCATTAGATCACCATAGCATTCAATTAACATGTAAACAAAAGTGTTTAATTAAATCATGATTAACATCTAATGAAGGTATACATCCATATAAGAAAAAAAAATACATAGCATGAGCATCCATAAAATGGAAAACATCCGGCTACAAAAATGATATAGAAAAAAGGGAATCCTATCCCTATGGTGCATGCCTTCCTGAGCCCTCTGGCTTTGGTGGCCACTCTAGTATTCTAGGAGGAGGTTGTATGGTGGTTTGAGATTGGGATCGGTGTGAACATGATGCAAATAGAACCACACGTATCCGTCTGAGATCCCCATGCAACGAACAAATATCCATCCTCACCTAGATCAGCTCCTATTGTAGCCATTGAACATTTGTTGAGATCATGACTACAGGCTACATGTCGAGGTCATCGATGCAGATCTAAAGAGTGTCATATACCACCTCGACAACATCGGTTCTCCTCACTGCCACATCTAATTTGGTGAGCACCATCTGAAGCTCCCCCAATAGTTGATTTCATTGTACCTTGGTGGATGTGAGCTCCATAGTCAGATGCACCACCTCGACACCCCGCTCCTCCCATACAATCCATATATCTTTTACCGGCTCAGAAACAGGGGCATGCCTTTCCACTAAAATAGGTCGATAAGCCTCTAGGAATTTATTTTGGATTGATACAGTAGGGGCCACCTCTGAAATAAATTGAGCTATAAGCCCAGTCCATCCCTATGCATCCTCTACAATCACAAAGGAAAGAGACAGGGATCAATATCACATGGCATGTGTATGTATATAAAGCATAAACAAAAACTAATGGAAAGCATGAAAATAATGGCAATGCACTATGTATACCTGGATCCCCTAGCTACCATGTGGGATCAGGGTGTGGCTCACCATTGGGTCCTTTATTGCCGATATTGATGGCCGACTCAAGCGGTGCTAGTGTTGTCACTGCTAGGATGGTGGAGATGGATGGTGCTGAGGAAATAGGGGTAGTTGGGGGAGGATATGATCTGCTCCATCATCGCGGCCTCACCTGCACCTCCTCCTCCTCCTCCTCCTGTGTTGGCTCATCCTCCTCCTTTGCATTGCTCTACTGGTAGCCTCTCCTCCTATCCTATGGAGGCTAGTGGGGTTCATCCTCCTATGAGCCAGGGTCCCCTCCTAGAGCACCCTCACCAAAAAATGGGGCAAGATGGTGCCTCTCCCATTACTGCGTATAATCAGTTTCCACCTCGACATTATCCACTGCTGCCATGGCTGGTAGATCATGATCAAGCTCATCATCATCCAAAAAGATGATATCTATAATAGAGGGGCGAGGGCGATCACCTACCCTTGCTACAATGTGGTGTGCCTTGGTGTATGTGGGCATGTCAGGTGGTATGGGCTACACATGACCATGTTTTCACATGACCCAATTTTAGTAATAAGGTACAATAATATAATCACGATGACCCACTAAAAAATGTTCCCGCTGTAGGTTCCTAAGGAGCCTACTATCATCAACCCACCTAAAATAGCGATCGGGTCTCCAGCGAACCTCTCCTGTGGTGACAGTATCAAACTATAGCATCCAAAATTGTAAATCATTGAAACACCATTGTCATACTAGTGGGCCATCAGGATATCATATGAACGTCATTGAGGAAAACTGACTGGCTAGGTGCACATGATGTGGGAAAATTCCCACCTACAAAAGTGTGCATACAGTAAGACTATAGTACTCATAATGAATTTATCATTCGAGCTCTTGGTAGAGGTGCGCTAACATGTTGTGCCCCCAGGAAAAAATAGTCTTGTGCTCGACCATCTCTCTGATAATTAGGATGAGACCCCTGTACAAATGTGAGCCTCACTTTTCTATAATAATAAAAAAAATAAACTGTCACTACCATCACCTGACGTAGCAATGATGTTGTAGTACTTGCTTGATCATACCAATGGGTATAGATATGACTAGTATCATCGCCGTCGTCGTTCATTCCTATGCAGTATTGGATCCCCTCGCTGCGCTCACATGCCAATCAGGTGTCATCTAGGGACACCCATCATTCATGGATGGGGAGCCCGAGGATCTGATAGAAATCCTCAAGGGTGATGGTCATCTCTCCGCATGGTAGATGGAAAGATGGCATAGTAGCATCCCACCACTCCATCAGAGCGATAAGCATCCCATCATGGTATCGCATCTCTGGCATAGTAAATACATGCCAAAGACTGACCTGCTCTAGGTGTGTGACCTCATCTGGTGATAAGAGATCCCTCTACTCATGGATGAGGTGGAACACTCGTCCTCTAGGATGCTCTTGCATATCTAGATACTCTTGCAAAATGAAAAAAAGTTCTAAGTCAGAAACATGATCATGCTAAGCAAACATATAAAAGGTCACCTTCACTCTGCATAAATGTTTGCGCGATGTGCCTTCATCCCAGACCACCATGGTCACCCAAAACATGCCAGTGTGGATCCAGGACCCCAACGTGCATCTTAGATGATTACATCAAATAGGGATGCAAGCACAAACTTAGTATGCTTGTGCACCTCGAAGCATGAAAAGATCTAAAAAATGAACTACAATGCACAACGATCGAGACTAAGAAGCCTACCTAGTGAACCTCGTGACCTACGACAATGTCCTCACATAGCTTCTCTAGCCTTGATGCCTCGTACTCTCTCCTGCTCCACATTTTTCTAACTTTTCTCTCACAAAAGTCAACAATATGCTCATAGTGAATAGTGAAAATGACCCTTTTGGGGGGCCACCTAGGTATATATAGCCCCCCCAGGGTCCATTTTTCCTAGAGCTCGTGGCCCCCCGATTTCTCTTGACTTTACCCACGCTAGGGGAAAACTTGGGAGGGGGCATGAAGTCACCTCTTGATCATATTTTTCCTCTAAATCAACAACTTTTTTCTTGATCATTCTTCTCTCCATGGTAGTTTCTTCTGCTTTTTCAAAACTGACTCAAAATTTTAGTTTTATAGGATACAATTTTGAACAAGCCTTTCATGACCAGTGTGTTGTTGATTGTTGAGCTCAAGAGCTGGGGGCATCCTCGATACCATTTGGCTTGACCTCGATGACCTCTATAGTCCCTCTTTTTGGTGTGCATCTCTGTAAAATTTAGAATTTGGGAGAAATTTTTCTTCTCTACTTTAGTGAGGCTGATTTTTTCCAAAATCGAGCCCACTAAAGTGGGGGAAAAAATGTAATGTTGCACCTAGGGGAAATTCCACATTTTCATATTTTACCTAGCATTTATGACACCTTAGGAGCATTAATGAAAAAATTACTTGAGTTAGAATTTTTCTATTCTGACTCCATGAGGACACATGTCAAGACGACAAAATCCCAATAAAGAATTTCTTGAAAACTTAGGCTTTGGACGCCTGCGTGATGCACTAGTGTCCTAGTAGATTTTCAAGTTTGAAATGACGAATCTAGAAACCTGAACCTAGTGATACATGTCCTGGTGGTTAGGTCATGAATGAAACAGTTATGTGTCACCCTTGCATGCATTTAAACTCCTTTTTGGCTCTTATTTTGAGGTTGGAAGTCTTCAATTCAAGCATTGTCTTTACTTTATTTACTCTTGGGTAAGTTCTATCCTTGAATAGAAACACTTTTACTACCAAATCCATGCCCAACTAAGGTCCCTCTAGTAGCTACCATCTCTCCAACAACTACCAGCTCTACAACAAGCACATTGTGGTGCATGTGTGTGTTCCAAAAGAGGGTCTTGACCCATGGGTAACACTCTTTCTCCCTATCACTTCTTCTTACTCATTCAATTACTACTTTGTGGTGCGGGCTCTACTCCGAAGTGGGTTTTGTTTTCACCATGCATGTTGTTTATTTCCTTTACGCTCTTTTCCAAACCTGGATGTCCATGGAGGTGGGAACACCAATATAGGGGTCTAATTGAGGTAGGCCCCTATATAGCCTCAACCTTTTTCCCTTTATCTTTTGTCTGAAGATTACGAAGGGATGCTTGGATTAAAGATTCAGATGCATGGAGGTAATCTTGTTTCAAGTTCTCTTGTATTTCCCTCTAATCCCTAGCTTTCTGTCGATTATTTGATCCTTCACTCGTTTGGACTCGAGTTGAGAAGTAAGAATCAGTTTCATCCATCTGAGCTCCAAATTTTTTCGTGACTCAGGATGCCAATGCATCTTGTGGATGACAATGCGCTATGCTGGCATCCTAAAACTGCATTGATGTCTTTTGGCCGAGGGCTCCTCAGCTGGGGATAGAAATCTTGAAATCTTTCTCTCTCAGTATTTGAAACCACTTTCTCACTTTCCTTCATAGTTTTGTTGATTCATCTAATTTGAGGTGTATAAGGGATGTTTGTTCCCTGGTGATTCTTGAGAATAAAGAGACCCGTGTGGAGTGAATCCCTCTTATATCATAGACATAAAGGAAAGGGTTGTCTATTACATTGGTAGGACTTTGGTAGGATATGAAATGAACTATTCATCCATTAAGAAAGTAGGCTTAGCAATGATTTTTGCTTCACAAAAGTCAAAAATTACATGCTGTCACATCAAGTTAAGCTCATTGCAAATATTAATCCATTGAAATACCTATTATCCAAAGCCACTCTCACTAGGTGAATGGCTAAATGGGTGATCTTAACTAAATTTGACATAAAGTATGTGGAGAGCAAGGAAATCAAGGGACAAGTGATCACATAAAAACTAGTAGAGGCACCTATCTATGTAGAGAACCCATTGATATATGAGTTACTTGATGAATAAATGTTCCTCATCAATTTAAGCAATCAATGGAAAATTTAATTTGATGGATCGTTCACCCAATGTGGAGCAGGAGTAGGTATTCTCTTTATCACCCCTCAAGGTGATTGCATTCCAAAGTCATACATCCTATCATTTCTATTTACTAACAACATTGCTAAGTACAAATCCCTAATCACAGGTCTAAGGATAGCAGTTCAATGGAAAATACAAGAGATGAAAGTCTATGGAGACTCACAACTAGTTATCAACCAGGTCAATGGTGATTACCAAACTAAGGATGACAAGCTTAGTCATTATAAGAATATGGTAGAGAGTCTCAAGGAAATTTTCAATTATATACCTTTCGAGAAGATTCCTCACATGAATAATCAAGTAATAGATGCTATGGCAATAATGGATCATTGTTTGACATGTCAAACAATGTCCTCCAATATGATTTCTTGGTAGAACAACTTCTTGTACCAACTTTCAAAATCCTAGAATCTAAATTTTCATGTGTCATTGTTGGTACTAGATCCCCATGGTATCATGCCATATTCATCTACCTAAGCAAAGGAATCCTCCCATTTGATATCGCCTCTAACCTTAAAAGAAGCTTTGTCAAAAAGGCTTCCCAATTCATGATCCTAGGTGATACCCTTTACTGTTGAAGCATTGAAGGAAAATTTCTATGATGTCTTAACCAAGAGGAATCCTTAACCACTTTAATAGAAGTACATAATGGTATATGTGGTTCCCATTCTAGTAGTATGACATTAGCTAAGAAACTATTGAGGACGGGGTACTACTGGTCGACCATGGAAACAAAAGCCCATAAGTATGTGCAAAAGTGTGTCTAGTGTCAACAACATGGAGATCTGATTCATGCTCTATCTTAGGAGTTGCAACCAATGATCACACCTTGGACTTTCTTGTAGTGGGGACTTGACCTCATAGGAAAGATCACTCCAACCTCATACAAGGACCACAAGTTTATCATAACAACCAAAAATTACTCTACCAAGTGGGTTAAATATATTCCTATGACCTATATCATAGGGAAGAAAATTTCCAAGTTTATCCTAAAGTACCTAATCTATCATTATGGTGTTCCACAAACCCTTATCTCAGATAACAAATCACCATTCAAAAATCATAATGTGAAAGAGATATGTCAAAGATTCAAAATTCAACACCAATTCTCTACCCTGTATTACCCATAGTGCAAGGGTCAAGCTAAGGCTACAAACAAGATCATTTTGAAAATCCTAAAGAAAATGGTCAATGAAACTGGTTGTGACTGACATCTGCAATTAAATACTGCTCTTTAGGCCTATTGAACCATTATCTACATTCCAACAGGTGTAACCTTATTTTCCTTGATCTCTGGATCCAAAACCATCTTTCCTATTGAGATCTAGCTTCCATCACTATGAGTGTCACTACATAACCTAATCACTAATGAAGAATACAAAGTATCTTGGCTCAATGAGCTAGAATTCTTGGATGGGCATTGTCTTAATGCTCTTAATCATTTGCAAGTATATCAAAACTGATTGAAATGGAGCTATAACAAGAAGATCAAATGTCAATCTTTCTAGGTAGGGAACCTTGTCCTAAAACAAAAATAGAAGAATCTTCTAGATAAGGATAGTAAAGGAAAGTTTGAGCCTAACTAGTTGGGTCCCTTTGTCATCACAACAAGCTATGGTTCAGGAGCATACCAATTGTCAACACCTGAAGGTGAACCCTTGCAAGAATAAAATAACTTGCATCTTAAGAAGTTTAATTCCTAGTATTGAAGGGTGTAAATCTAAAAATACAACAAAATAAAAAAAAGACCGAAATCTAAAAAAAATTGAGAAAAAGGATTGAAAAAGTAAAGAAAAATAATCATCCTCTAGTGAAAACCACTTCAATGGTGCTTTGGGAAAGTACCTTGGTGAAAACTTGGAAAATAGGTGCCTTGCATAAATAAAGTACCTCCATCTATCTATGGCTCTTTATCCTATCATTCTTGGCATCCCATCCATCCATCACATCTGTCATCCTATTTATTCCACCATCCATCCATGTCCTTATCATAGCTTGATGTTGTGAAGTATTGTATCCCCTTAGTACTACTTGGCATATTCCTTAGGTTAGTTTGTCCTACCTATATCAAGGTAGTCTATTAATAAAAATTGGGGGCAATTCGTTCTGTATCAAATTGAGTTCTTGTATATCTTCAGGTTATCGAAAAATCCCAATTTTTTTTGTAAAATCTCATCAAAATCCAAAAACATTTTAAAATCCTATATAACTAAAATCCAAAACACATTTAAATTCCTAAAAAAATGTCAAAACATCAAAAATTCAAAAAACAAACCCTTTTCAAACTATGAGTCTTTGACTTGAACATAGGCAAGGCCATCATTGATGTTCCCCTGAGACACCCTAGGTTAGTCCTTTAGGAGTACGCCATAATAAATTGGCATTCCATCAACCATTCATCTCTCATCATCAATAAGTTGATTCAATAAAATTACGTTGTCTCTGCATGTATAACATAGGTAAGACTCATCTTTGATTAGCCCCCAAGGCCCCTAGAATAGGTCTTTCAGATTAGGTTCTTGGTTGAAAACTCAAAAAAGCCCAAAACATTCAAATAACTCAGAAAATCCAAAAACATCTAAATAACTCAGAAAATCCCTAAACATTTAAAATATCAGAAAAACCCCTAAACATTTGGAAATCTTAGAAATCCCATAAATATTTCAAAATCTTAGAAAACCCCTAAATGTTTGGAAAACTTAGAAATTACCAAAAACACTAGAAAAATTAGAAAACCCTAAATAGCCTAACAAAAAAACAAAAACCAAAAAAATCACATAAACTTTCAAAAAGACTAAAAAAATCCTCAAAACATTTTCAAAATACCAAAAACATTGAAATATTGCAAGAAATATGAAACCATCCATCTCATCTCGCTTTCACCTGCAATAAACCTTCATCCATAATAAATCGATCATCCCCTTCAACCTGTAGCAAAACAAATAGAAATAAAGTATTGCAAGTCGTAAAGTGAGAACCTAAGTGTCAGAATCTGAAGTCTAGATCATAGGGAAATGAGTTAGTAAATTTTGTATCAAATAATTATCACACACCTCATCCTAAATCAAAACATCTCACCAAAATTTCCTAGGATGCATCCTTTTGGCGATGGACATCAGTATTAGAAATCACCTTAGCTATATTAAACTGGCAAGAGATAGAGATAACACTAACTGTTTGTCTTCGATCTTTTCTTTTGATTTATTTTATTGACCCATTCCAAGGACCTCTTAATGATGTCTAAATGATTTAGAGAGAAAGGAATGGAGCATCTATCATTATCTTTCATTTGATGTTCTTGTAGGTATTATTGTAAAATAATCCTAGCACATAATTGCATATGCTTTGGTTCGAGATATTCTAAACTACCAAACTACATTCCGATGAGGTTTTTCGTATATCAAGGTGTGAACAAGAACTATCCTATCTGTTTGCAAAGTCAAAATCCATTACACTAGATACAATGACATCTTGTTTATTAATACCTTGATGCATTGTGTATATGTGTTATATCAAAAATTAAGAAACGATGAAAAATCCCAATCCCAAGATATGAGAAAATCATCATCATCATGAATTTCTCATCACCATCTCTAATAAAGTCTCGGGGGGTCATAGACTTGTTGGACCTTTTGAGGCAATCATCAAAATCAATGGTCAAAATAATTCATCGTGTTTCTTCTATCTTCTCTTCGTGCTAACTTGGTATCATAAGATTCAACAAAAATATCATCAATGTGTCCTCATGAGAGTCAAATATGCTCTATTTTATTCCATTTTTTATGCCTTCCACTATGCCTTCATATCGATTTCTATATACCATTTCCATACGATTTTACCACTTTATGTTGCATATGGTTTAATAAATATAAGTAATATTTAATCAAGTTTTTAAATAAAATAGTGAATAAATAATACCAAACTGTATTTACTAATATTTCTTCCATGTCAATAAAATATATATTGTAGCATGTATATTTAAAGGTGTAGATCTGCTTGTCACTTTGTATGTTGAGCTTATTGTTATGCAACTCTCTACCACAGTGGACTTTCATGATTACAAGCTATCAATTTCTATTTATGCCACATTATTTTCCCACAATACGGATTTAATCTATTTTCCAGCTTAGTTCATGACTTCTCCCAATGACCACGCTATTTAGTGAAGTAGATCAAATTGAGGAAATAAATGTGTGATAGAGGAAGAACTCGCCAGCTATTTGAAGATACCCGAAAATATTCTATTTTTTGTAAGAAGACAAATTTTAATTCATGGCCAATAAAAATAGAGAAGACTCAACCAAATGGAATATAGGAGGGAACCCATGGTGTAGGTGGTTGTATAGCTAGGGAAAACACCAACTATTTATGTCTCTATTTCTAATCATCGTTACAATAGACTTTTTTATGATTCATGGTCATTCCCAAAGGATTTACATGAGCCTCTTTCTCACTAGTTTTTTGAAAGAAACTATTTAATATTTCTTTAGTTATCAGTTATTGTAAAATCAACATATACTTATATATATGCGTATTCTGGAGGGAATATTTTAATATAGATATTGGTGTGAGTAGGGTAGGATATTTATATAGTGAATATTTACGTACGAATACTTTTTAATATTTCAGAATGAATAAAACAATATTATTTTGATCAAGATAGTGTAAAATGTTGTTCGTGCTTCCTCACTAGGCGTACTGAGGAGGCATGATCCACTTCTCAGGATTTCTGGTGATTTATATTAGATTATATGTGTGTTTCTTTATTTTCTTTAGTAAATATCATTTCTATTCTATTTACAAGTGTGGTATGTTATTTATTTCTCATAAGATTTTTTTCTAGATTAAATATTCATGCTTTATATTACTTTTTGATTTTGAGATTAAGCTATGAGTTTAAATTATGTTACTATCATACTATTTCCAGGAAGTGATAGTTCCTAATGACATAAATATTTTCATTTGTTGTAAGTTTATTTTTGTAGATTGCATTTCATCCCCACTCATATCACTTCTTGCAACCCTTGTGCAAATAGCCACAACATCTTTCACAAGTCTACATTCCTCGGATTGACATATAGACCAAGCTGAATCTAGTATTTTCTTCTTCTTATTATTTTCCCTAGTATTGGCCTATCACATCCATCTTGCATCCACAAATCATCAACATGCATTTATCTCACATAAATAATAGCATATCATAAAACATACATCCTTGATCATCATTATCATTTAAGTTGTGATGAATAATATAGATTTTTTATTCTAGGATCTTAAATTGTTGTAAACATATCATAAAAACACATCACACTATGTCATAATCATGAACGTCTACATATCCATACATACATCCATATACATACATTATCATCTCATAAAACTACATAAGAAAATACACAAAAATAAATGCATTCATATCATTTGCATAAGCATACTATCCACATATCATGTCATCCATCCCATAAAATGTCATGAAAAGATACTGGAAACATCCATCCATAACATTGCATTATATCACATATCATCACATATTGCATAAGCATATATAAGCATCACATCACATCAACATCAAATGTATCCATACATTCATAAGACATGAAATAAAAGAACACATCACATCATATATATCAAAAAATGATTATCATGGTACAATATATGAGTCAGTGTATGCATATCGATCAAAAATAAAATATCCATGAGGCTATCAAAAAGGATCCCATGAATCTATATCATATTAAGAATCAAGAAATAATAAAAAAATTGTTTGTACAAACAAGCTAGCCTTGATGGCTACTCCCCTCACTAGGTTGTCTCTTTGGCTGATCCTTGTCTTAGGGATGTGCCCCACTCCTTTGTGAGTAATCTGGTTGCCTAATCGCCACTGGGACATCCTGATGGTAGTGCATGCAATAGTATGTCACCTCAGTCACAATCTATATGTACCAATGGGTAGACATTGTCTGTCCCTTTGTTGTAGTTTTCATAGTATCCAACTGTTAGTGTCATTCAACCTCTTGTGCCAACTACATATTGGCAGTCTACCTAAGTTGACACTCCTAGTCTCTCTTTGTTATGACTTCCTGTACCTTTTTCTTGGATTGGTATCTCTCAATAGTAATGGCCAATATCTATTATCTGGCCTAATCCCTCTCACTCATAACCACTTGTAGTTGTTGCTGAAGCTACCAAGTCTAAATATCACAGGGATCTAGCCCTAGTGGTGGCTTTTGTGATGGTCATTTCTATATTAGAGGCTACTGGTGCACTAGTGGTGTACCCAGGACCTGTCCATCATGGCCATCCTATCCTCTACCCCTCCCATCTAGACCTCCACCATGTCCTCTACCCTACCCATCATCTAGTTTCCCTCAATCTCTATCTACACCCCTCCCTCGCGTCCTCCCTCGTGGATGAATACCTACTGGATCTATCAATCGAGGAGGGATTGCAAACCATGCATCATAAGTGAGTTTAGTCA
Source organism: Sequoiadendron giganteum (assembly GCA_007115665.2). Classification (NCBI taxonomy): domain Eukaryota; kingdom Viridiplantae; phylum Streptophyta; class Pinopsida; order Cupressales; family Cupressaceae; genus Sequoiadendron; species Sequoiadendron giganteum. Next base: position 483,854,169 of record CM021102.1, read on the forward strand.
ATGCATTTTCCTATCCTTGATCATAGGCCCATGGCCTAGAAACTAATTGTTTGAAGCCCTCTACAACCTCATGGGATGGTATCATATGTCCCCATGCCATCTCTTGGGTTGACCTGAAAAAAATAGCAGTATACTAGTCATTAGGCATGTCCTACCTCTCACCAAACTATTTTGAAACCCTATCAGGTAGGTATCTCTCAATAATGGTGTCTCTTGGCCTTGGATAAAATAGGTTTGTTAGGAAAAGAAAATATGTTCTATGTCATCATACCAAGTTGGAATCTGAATCCATGCTTTTCATCAAAATAATATCATCTCGTTGATCACTCAACACCAGTAAGGAATGCCAGGTTGACCTGTGTGCTACAATGTGATGGCACATTTGTACCTCCAAACAATAGGATCATCTAGCTCCACATCTACCATATGAATAATCAGTCAAAGCACAACAATATGCTCCCATGCCCATATGTAAATAAGGGACCCCTGTACCAATCGCTCTCCCATCATAGTATATAAATTCATGCATATCATGGTAAAGGGAGGCCAACATCACTGGTTCCCATTCAAATTGGGTCCTCCTGAATATAATCTTGTTTCAAACAGTCCCCATCCTGGGCTGAATCCCATTCTTTGTTGATCTAGGGCAACCAAACCTGAGATCACTATTGCAATAATCAATCTAAAGGTCGATGCCCAACCTTTGTATATATTGAGGTCTATCTAGGAGTTGAATAGGAAAATGTCCTCCTAGTCAAGCACCTCATTGAATAAATCATAGCCATCATCAGTGTCATATATCATGTGCTCACCATGTATCTAAAATTGAAAAATCTGCTATACATCCTCTAGTGTCACTCTTGCCTCGTTGGTGGCTAGGTGGAATGAAAAAATTATCACTATGCCATTGCTCACACAATGCTGTCATCATTGCCAAATGGGTCTGAATGATGGGCATATAAGTGGTGTACCATAATCCAATCTCTCCCAAGTGCTCCTATCACAACTCATACAAATCACCAAGTCTGGCTAAAACTGTCAGTTGATGCTCGTGCATAAAAGGTGGGATAACCTCCTACACCTACAAAGCGCATGACGCCAAAATTCACAAAAAATTGGCTAAGTTTGGAGTTTTTATTCCCCAAAATGATAAAAGCATCACTATTTATGATAGAATTGCTATAGATCAAATTCCAACTAGCGAGGATAGAGGCATTCAAATTTCAAATGATGAATTGTGTCACTATTCACATATGCGTCGCTATTTGACCTTGGAAAATCGTAAACCTAAATTCCAAATCACAAGATGCATCACTGTTTACACATGCATCACGATTTGAAATTTGAAACCCTAATTTTACTATGTCGCTAAACACATATACATCACTATAAATCAAAATAGCGACGTCGATTCTACAAATAGAGTCACTATATAGTGATGCTACCAGAATTCAAATTTCAAAATGTATTATATGCGCTTAAAAGTCAAAATTCAAATCAAGTTTTGAATCACATATTGGTGATCCTGGCCCTGGAGGACTCTAGTACTTGAGAACCTGATCAGAAATGTATTGTGGGAGCACTCATTACACCATTTCGTTAGAGGGTCAAAGCTCAAACTACAACAATTCTCTAAGGTGTGAATGCACAAATGAATTGAAAGTGACCCTTTCTCACTTATTTATGCTTGCAAATTAGGGTTTTTTGCCCTAATTTAATTATGCAACTAGGGTTTATCACATTTTTCACCAATCTTGCCAAATTGAGGCTTATTTTGCATCATTTTTGCATTTTTGGCATGAATTTTGCATCCCAGAGCCTCTCTGAACCCTTGGGGCAGCATTTTACCTTTGATTAGAAATCAACCCAAAATTCAAAAATTTTACCCGATTTCTCGAGGGGATAGGGAATCGACTTATTTTTTCCACTAGGGCAACAATGTGGCATCTAAAATTCAGATTTTTTTTATTTGAACAATAATCCTAATCTAAAGGGCATCAGTCTTTAAATGAATGCAACGAATAATTTGCTTCATAGAGGGGAAAAATTTAGATATTGAAAAATGTCCTAAATGATATCATGCACTCGAATTAGGTATACTAACATGATTTCCTCCTAAAACCCATCCTATTTTTGCTTAATTGATTAAATTATCCTAGCTATTTAATTAATTGCATCATTTTCATCTATTAACCTAATCAATTTAATCAGGTTGATTACAATAAATCTCAGAGACATGTGCAACAATCTCCCTAAGTGTTGAAAACCAATGCCAACAAAATAACCAAGAATTATCACTGCAATAATCTCCTCAAGTGTTGACATCAATGAAAACCAATGCCAATAATCACCACTAGTGGACAATCCTATTGCTTCTAAAGAAGAAGAGGATAATGAAATCACAAATGAGGAGGTAGGTAGAGAAATTCCTTCTTCCTAGAGGGGTCAAGATGTGAGGATTCCTCAAAAAAAGATGATTTTAGAGGTTATAGGAGGAGACGATATCATAAATGACATTAGGGATAAGGCTTGCAAAAAATTATGGATGACAATGAGTTTTTAACAATTCAATAATTTTATGAAATTGTTCTAAGGACTAGGAAAGATGAATACCTTATAAGACTTGAGGAAGAAAGAGAAAAAATCCCTAAGGAGCAATATGAGGAATTTGGTCAAAAACTATTAGCTGAGATGAGGGTTATTGTCAATAATATTACCCTAGAGGAATGAAAAAAATGGTTAGATATAGTGGAATCTTAATTCTCCTTGAATGGGATATACCCTTTTCCATTTATTTTGATACAATAAGAAAGAATGATCAAGCAATATTATCCTCTAAGGATGAATCTATTATAGATTTATTAGGGTCAGGGTTCAGCCCTAGGTGGGAGACCCTTGCTATTTGAGGCCTTGCTCCAAATGTAAATAAGTCACTTGTAGAGGCTTTTCAATAAATAAGGGGTGGTTTGATAATAAATAAAGTCTTAGAAACTTATGTTATGGAGGCTGCAACATTGGTAGTTGATATTGCCAAGTTTAGTAAAGCTACTGCAGAGGCCCTCTAGACCAAGTATGAAAAGTTGTTGTAGGATCACCTAACATTGACTTCAAAATAAAATATAATAAAGGTGATGAAGATGCAACTACAAGAACAACAATAATTAGAAAAAACGCCTTCTCCATCAACTACACTAGTGGTAAGATCAAGTGTAATGATGCAAAGTTCTTCTTTAGCTCCACCACAATCAAGATTGGCAAGGCGAATGAAGAACTAAAAGAATAGATCAACATATTGGAGGAAATAGTGATTCATTTTCAATAGGACCAACATGATTAAATACCATGTTGTTTCAAATATTTTGGGACATCTAATGTCAAGAGTCTTAAAGAAAGTGGAAAGTGTTCACAAGGACTACTCACAGTTGATGATGATAGTTAAAAGAAAAACTGATGATAAAGAAAAGGCCAGAGCAATGCTAAATAAATGGATCCCAAGAATTAGTTCTTTACAAAGGATGTATAAGGGATCCACCGATGAGACAAATGCACTAGAATTCATATTTTCTAATTACAAAATGGAAAAGTCAGTAGGGGAGTATATGAACGTGAATTTTCACCCCTAACGCAAATTCCCTTTTTACCCCCTTACACTTTAGAAAAAAAAAGTAGAGGTTTAATTCCACATAAGCCTGTTGTCTTCATCACACTTGGTGCCTACTTTGTATGTCTGTGGGGGTGTTTCTGTCTAGGATGCTCATGCAGAACGTAGAAGTCTACACGACGCACTAACGTCCCTGATAGATTCCAATGTCTAGAGCCTGCAAAGGCATTACCATTCCCATTGGGAGTCAATTTGTAATGCCCTCTTCGGCCGACTGACCTAAATATGACTATTTTCTTCCCTCTTTCCTTCATATTCACTATTCTTGCTTCCATTTTGCATTTTTTTTTTACCTCTCTATCCTTTCTATCTCTCTCTTCACTCTCTATCTCTTCACAAGTTCCAAGCAGCTTCCTCATCACCTCTTCACAACACTTTATACTTCACAACAGGAACATCAACACTCTATCACTTCAATAGAGCAAGTGTGGAATGAAACACCATGACAATAGAGGCTTGAGTTCCTCTCATTTTTTCCTCTATTAGCCTTGAGCACTTTGGGTGGAGGTGGTAAGCTTTCATTCCTCTCCTCTATTATTTGGTTGAGTAGCATAACACTATTTTGTAGTGCTTTAGTACTCTTTACTTCATTTCATACTTTTCACTCTATTTATCTGTCTATTCATGGAGGTGGGAATACCAAAATGGGGGTTTGACTAAGGAAAACCCCTATACAACCCCAACACTTTCTCTCTCTCTCTCTCTTGTGTGCAGGTATTGAAGAAATTCACGAGCTGAGGCTTCATCAATCGCACGTTTGTAAGAATTTCCTTTCCCTTCTTCTCCTTGTCCTTATCTACTTCACTTCTATTTTATCTTTATTGCTATCTATCATTTCCTTACAATCTATAAGTTCTTAGTAATGAACTTAGAAGTAGCCACTTTATTGTTTTCTATGATTAAATCACTCTCTGGTCCATACAAGATGCCAGCACACCTCACGGATGCCAATACAACACGTCGTCATCTGCATTCTACGTTGATGTCCTCTGGTCGAGAGCTTGTCCGTTTGTCCAAGAATCTCTGTGACTCTCTCTTTCTGATTCTAGAACTCTCGACGTTGTCCTTTGAGGTAGTTTAGGGCAGTTCATCCCGTGAGGCTCTTTGATTGAAGAGAACTCGTGAGTAGCAAATCCCCCCTCTCTACAAGGAGATACATGGATTCATGGACTAATTAGAAGAGAAAGCTAAGGAAATAATTGAAAAATTTGACAATAGTGATATTAGGATCATGCCTGACACTAGAAAGGAAAATGGAGAATTTAAGGCTTACTTGCTATAGGAGTCCCAATTTGAAGCTATAACTCCTACCTTAGCCTTCTTCATTTGTGATGAAAATAAGATTGATGTAGATCTTCTCCTAAAAGGTTTTTTTCTATTGATGGTGTTCCATTTGATAGTGATTCCCTTGATCTTTCTAAGGCTCCCTCTTATAGAGTAGTAGCTCGTACCTATGATAATAGCATGAATAAACAACTAAGCCTTCCTCAAGCACCTGAACCTATGACTAAAGAACCTAGTGATTATGATCTTGTCGAGCAACCTCAGGTTACTCAAGCTAAGATATCATTGTGGGACTTTCTTTAGTCTACTCTAGTTTATCAAGGTATGCTTCAAGAAGACTTGCAAAAGATCATCTTGCTTTCTTCTACTAGGCTGATAGATGTTGATGTGTTGATAGATTCTATTCATGCAGATTCATTGAATGTTACGTTTTATCTGTAGGAACTCCTACCTTCGGAAGTACAAAAGAAATAATATCCTCTAATGATTATAGTTAATATTAATAAGATCGACATTAGACGTACTCTCATTGATGCTGGTTTGGCACTCAATGTATGTAGCATTGACCTACTGCCTAAGATTAATATTGATCCATCTTCTATTAATGCTTCTTCTATTAACATTTGTGGGTTCAAAAATGTTGGTTGACAAGCCCTAGGAACGATAGTATTTCCTTTGAGGTTGGGAACCGTTATCGTACCTACCCTTGTATATTTTATGTCAGAGAAGTTACCTTATAACCTTCTTCTTGGTAGACCATGGATTCATGCTATGGGTGCAGTCCTGTCTACTTTGCACAAATTATTTAAGTTCATTTGTAATAATCAAGTAGCCACAATCAAGGCTGACCCTGAGGCTATGCACTTATGTGAGATGGAAGTTTTTGGTCAAGCTTCAATTGTACCTACTCTTATTCCTTTAGTGCCTTTTAATGCGTCGATATTTACTCCAGCAATATCTACTAAAAAGAATGCTCTTAAGATAGATGTCCCTGAAGAAGACCCCTCTCAAGCAATAAATCCTAAGTTTGTTCCTTCTACCTCTTCACAAAGGAATGAATGCCTTTGTGATGATTGGGGTCCTTTAGACTTTATAGATTCTTTCATTCAGGAATATAAAGGTGACCCGATCCACTTAGACCCTTCGAAAAAATCATTCACACCCGCTATCAAGGATGATTATTCTTTTGTATCGTGGATAATGTTAATGTGAATTGTAATGTTCTTAGTGTTGATCCTCCTCTTGAGAAAGATGATTACGCTTCTGCTAAGGAGGATAATTTTGACAACCCTATTGAGAAGGATGATGATGATCTCGTAGAGGAGTATGTTCCCCCTTGCTGGAATAATGCTCTCTATGAGGATCCTCCTTCTTCTCGTGATTTGTAAACACGTTATGGCCTCGACTTGAAGCTCATCTCTAAGTATGGATATGAGAATAAAGGTTGTGGGAATAATGAACAAGGCATCCAGGTCCCTATAAAATTCGTGCCTTGTAAGCATAACTTGGGGCTTGGTTTCTCAAATAAATTTTTTGATAAAAAACCATGGTTGAACGTTGATGTGACATCCGCTCAACCTCATTCTCGCAAATTGGTCCATCCTCCTTTGTCTTCTATCTTCGTGTCTTATTCTTCTTGTGAGCAGTCAAAATTTTCTTTGCAAGAGAAAGGGTTGATTCCTTCTCCCCATCCTTTATCTGAACAAGAGTATATTATGTTGTGTCTTCTTAAAGCCCACTTAATTACTCTTCCTCCTTCTACACATAATAAATTTCATAAACATGATAAAGAGAAACATTATTTTTGTGCATACCATCGAGTGTCTGGCCATTCCACTAGTGAATGTAAGGCCTTGAAGGACAAAATACAACAACTTCATGATTCAGGTGCCTACTGGTGCACCTACCTTTCCTTCACATTACAAGTGATATTGAGGTCTACCTTTATTCTGCATGCTTAAACATCTTGTGTGTTTCTCCTCCCCTGTACGTTGGGGGTAGTGATAACTTGTTTTGGAGGTATGTGTCCTTCTAAGGATCTCCTCTCTTCTCTCTTTCTTTCAAACGTAGCATCCCTTGAATGGACCCTCTTCCTTTTGAAGGGTTCCCAAGGGACCTCTTTGAAAGCTTCTATCTCCAAATGAATTTTGTGGCATCTAGCTTGGGGGCAGCCCGATTAGACCTACTTCCTATCTTTGCGTCTAGCTCTAGGGCAGCCTGACTAGACCTATTTTACATCCTTACATCTATCTTGGGGGCAACCTAACTAGACTTCACTTTTCAAAAAACGTGTCCTTTGAGTGGAACCTCCTTCCTTTTGAAGGGTTCTTGAGGGACCCCTTTGAAAGTCTTACAACTTAGCAACGGTCTATGTGATTTTTCGTTCATTGGCATACGTGGCTACTTCCTGATGTGTTCTATCTATGGGTAAACATGTCATCATATCTAACTTTGCAAAGTCCCCTTTTCTTGGTCTCCTTCATATGAGAGTTCTTGGAGGATACCTTCCTTGCAGGTCTGTGGGTCTGTAAGGTGCTTTCTTGGTTTCCTTCATGTGAGAGTTCTTGGAGGACACCTTCTTTGCAGGTCTATGGATCTATAAGGTGCTTTCTTGGTTTCCTTCATGTGAGATTTCTTGGAGGATACCTTCCTTGCAAGTTTGTGGGTCTGTAAGGTGCTTTCTTGGTTTCCTTCATGTGAGAGTTCTTGGAGGATGCCTTCCTTGCAAGTTTGCAGGTCTATAAGGTGCTTTCTTGGTTTCCTTCATGTGAGAGTTCTTGGAGGATACCTTCCTTGCAGGTCTACGAGTCTGTAAGGTTCTTTCTTGGTTTCCTTCATGTGAGAGTTCTTGGAGGATACCTTCCTTGCAGGTATGTGGGTCTGTAAGGCACTTTCTTTCTTTAGCTTCATAGTTTCATGAAGTTATGAAGTCCTTTTCTTGTCTTACACTCTTGGGTTCGCCAGATCACATTACGATTTCTTGATGGTTCAGGTATACATTTCTAACCCTATTAATTCTTCAATCTACTTTACCAAAGCACTCATCAGCTAAAGTGGGGAAAAAATGTATGAATGTGAATTTTCACCCCTAACACAAATCCCCCTTTTACCCCCTTACACTTTAGAAAACTGAAAGTGGAGGCTTAATTCCACATAAGCCCATTGTCTTTGTCACACTTGGCACCTTCTTTGTGTGTCAGTGGGGGCATTTCTATCTAGGATGTTTGCGCGATGCGCAAACATCTGTGTGATGTGCTAACGTCCCTAGAGCCTATAGAGGCATTACCATTCCCATTAGGAGTTGATTTGTAACACCCTCTTCAGCCAATCGACCCAAATATGGCCATTTTCTTCCCTCTTTTCTTCATATTCACTATTCTTGCTTCCATTTTGCATATTTTTTGGACCTCTCCATACTTTCTAGCTCTCTCTTCACTCTCTAGCTCTTCACAAGATCCAAGAAACTTCCTCACCACCTCTTCACAACACTTTAGACTTCATAGCAACAACATCAACACTCTATTACTTTTGTAGAGCAAGTGTGGAACGAAACACCATGACAACAGAGGCTTGAGTTCCTCTCATTTTTCTCCCCTATTAGTCTTGAGCACTTTGGGTGGAGGTGGTAATATTTCATTCCTCTCCTCTATTATTTGGTTGAGTAGCATAACACTTTTTTGTAGTGCTTTAGTACTCTTTACTTCATTTCATACTTTTCTCTCTATTTATCTACTTGTTCATGGAGGTGGGAACACCAAATGGGGGTTTGACTAAGGAAAGCCCCTATACAGCCCAAACACTTTCTCTCTCTATTGTGTGAAGGTATTGAAGACATTCACAAGGTGGAGGCTTCATCAATCGCACGTTAGTAAGCATTTCCTTTCCCTTCTTCTCCTTGTCCTTATCTACTTCACTTCTATTTCAACTTTATTGCTTTCTATGATTTCCTTACAATCTAGAAGTTCTTAGTAATCAACTTAGAAGTATCCACTTTGTTGTTTTTTGTGATAAATTGCTCTCTGGTCCATATAAGATACCAGCACACCTCAAGGATGCCAGTGCAACATGCCGTCATTTGCATTCTGGGTTGACGTCCTCTAGTCGAGAGCTTGTTGGTTTTTCAAGAGAATGTTTGTGACCTACTCTTTCTGATTCTAGAACTCTCACCGTTGTCCTTTGAGGTAGTTTAGGGAAATTCATCTCATGAGGCTCTCTGATTGAAGAGAACTCGTGAGTAGCGAATCCCCCTTCTCTATAAGGAGATACATGGATTCATGGACTAATTAGAAGAGAAAGATAAAGAAAGAATTGAACAATTTGAAAATAGTGATATTAGGATCATGCCTGACACTAGAAAGGAAAATAGAGAAGTTAAGGCTTACTTGCTATGGGAGTCCCAATTTGAAGCTATCACTCCTACCTAAGCCTTCTTAATTTGTGATGAAAATAAGATTCATGTAGATCTCTTGAAGAGTAGGATGTATAAAATATTGGAAATAAATCATCTTATGGAAGAGTTTTAGAAGGAAGCTGACTCAATTTTATCCAAATACAATAGATATACATCTAATATGGACCAATCCCTTGCTTTACAATGGCCTTCAAACATATTTTATTAGACATGGGACACCAAATATAATAAATTTCCATATTTGTAAGTCTTTTGGTGACTTGGCATTCCAATATTCTTTCATTCTTTATGTTTTTGGAAGATGGGATATTCCTTTTATCCTTTTTTGGTCTACTTAGCATCAACCTCATAGACTACAACAACTTCACGAAGATAATATGCTTTCAGTTCAAAAATATGGAGCCTCAAAGTGTAATCATCTCTCTTTTCATCATTATATTAGCGAACACCTTCTTCAATGGATAATTTAGCTTTTGTCCTCACGTGGAAGTTTCATTTTGTCTCTCTATGGAGGATTTGTCCTTTTTCTTATTGTAGTAAAAGATGGTCAAATGAATATGTGACATCTATCCTTTTCCTAAAGCTTGTTTTCTCCCTTTTTTTTATAAAAGGGAATTCATGGCCATTTTAAAAAGATCTTGGAGAAATTTTGTATGTAGAGATTTTTGTAATTAAGCTAGTATTTTCAAGTCTAGGGTTTTTGGAAATATGTTGTTAATGTAGTTGATAATTTTGTATAATAGTAATAGCATTAAAATTCCAATATAATGATAAAATTTTCAAGTAAATTATCTCCTACATGTACTTATCCACACATTTATGAATAAAATTGATCAAGGATCTATTCTTCTCATCTCCACAGTCTTTCCTGTGTGTGAATGTCTCTATTATAGCTTTTACTCAAGTAGTTGATTAAATATGCTTTGATAGAGATATTGAATGTTTTGGATAACTATAAGGATTTTTAAGTAGAAGAATGAGGAATGATAATGTAATGCATTATTGTTTGTATCCTTTGACTCCGTTGCCTAGGTTTAAGGCACCAATCTATTTGAATTATGTTTATATGGAACTCCCCAATCACAAATTTGAAAATGAATTTCACTTAGAACAATAATTTATTACATAACTTTACTTACATGTTCTCAAAGCATTGAATGTATGAAAAACTCAATAATTTATCACATGAACTTTGTTTATCCATAATTCTTGATTGATTTGTGAGAACATATCTTCTTAAGACAATATTCTTTATAATTGTGGATGTTCTATATCCACCTGATCACCATAAGAAAACTTTGTATCTTGATGAATATTGTATAGGATTACCCTCCTAGGTTCTACAGAGCCTGAAGTGCAGATGAGAGAATTGAAAAAATCATCTTCTATTTGTTGGCCAATCCCTTAAGACAATTAACTATATGAATTGCCTATTCTTTAGTTTCCTTGAGATATTAGTTAGGAAAATTAAAATACCAACAAATCATAATATAACCTTTTATAAATGAAAATAAATTATAATAATAGAATTTTCTATCATAAAAATTGAGAATGTGAAAATATACAATGTGAGCATTGCATATATAGGTAAGGTTGAAGAGGACAGAAGGTATGAGACAATGACTAATCAACCCTCCAAATGTGCAACACTTGAAAGCTCAAATAATAAATTTTTAAGTGATAATATACATCCAATAGGAGTTTCAAGTGATGAGGACACATGTCTCAACAATATAAAGTGAGAAAAGTCTAAGATACCTAAGTAGACTTAAACTAAGTGTGAATATGTAATCATAAAAAAGAGATATCTTGACTATATATATAAAGACACTATTATATTAACACCCCTATTAAGTGGAACATAGTGAGTAATGTATACAAATATGATAATGGGTCCCACCTACTAGTCATATTAGGTACCCATGTACAATTCAATCTCATAAAGAAAATAAAAGGAAAAAACCTAGTGGGGAAAAAGATCCTCTCTAAAAAAGAGATGATACAAAAAATATACAATGAATTTTTCCCCCATAGGAGAAAAAATAGAGACTATGCATTCCTCCATAATATGATGAATCCTGAAATGATGAATGCTAATGTAGATCATGAGCCATAAAAGTGAAGTTTTGTTGAAACAAATCTCTAGATAACTTTGTTAAGTGTCTCTAAACTCTATGTAACAACAGTAAAAAAAACATTGATGTCATCGATGGTGTCTTCAAAATTTGTAATATGAGAATCTACAAACAAAGATGTAGTATTTGGTAGAAATATATCTGTAGACATGTAAAAATGACTTGACACCTATCACACAACCTCAAACGGCATCAAACAACATTGAACGAAATCAAACAACACAGAACAACATCGAACAACCTCAAAAAATGTCAAAGAATATGGAACATCATCTTTGATATCCCATAACACTTCAGAATAACTCATAATCATCTCATAACACGTCAAAATGACTCGAAATCATCCTGTAACACTTTGGAATGACTTGAAATCATCCTGTAATATCTTGAAATGACATTAAATCATCCTGTAACACTTTTGAATGACTCGCAATCATCCTGTAACACTTTGGAATGACTCAAAATCATCTCATAACATTTCAAAATGACTCAGAATCATCCTATAACACCTTGGAATGATTTAGAATCATCTCATAACTTTTCAGAATGAATCATAATCATCTCATAATACCTCATAATAAATAAAAATCATCCCATAATGTCTCAAATCATCTCAGAATCACCCTGAAACAATTCAAAATCATCTTGTAATGTCTTAGATCATCTCGCATCATCTCAGAATTATCCCATAATGTCTCAGATCATCTCAAAATCATACCGCAACGTTCCTGCTCACATCACATCACATCACCAAAATGACATCAAAAACCCTAATTCCTTTATTAATTGAATAATACAAAATTATTTAATTAATTCACTTTTTCATCATTTTAGATAAGTTTAATAAATTTCATTTATTTAATAAAGTTCCAAAAACCCTAATTCCTCTATTAATTAAATAAAACAACATTATTTGATTAATTCACATTTCATCATTTCAACCAATTAAATAAATCTCATTTATTTAATAAAGTCCTAATCCCACCTTATTTCATCCTGATTAATTAAATAAACACCAATTATTTAATTATGTCGCTAAATCATCTTATTCCCCTAAGTGGATTAAATTACTAAATAATAATTTAATTACAACACTTTCCCTGCAAAATTTGAATAATTAAATCAAACCATTCAAATCAATTATCAAAAATCAAATCAAACTAATGCAAATTTGTTTGCAAAAGTCAAACTTGATTTGCACATTGAAACTCTAAAAAGGAATTAATTAATTAAATCAATTAATTCATATTCCTTACTCACTTTCTGATTGAGAAAATTATGATTGTTGGCTAAGCAATCTAATTTGTTAACTAATCAATCTATTTTGTTAACTAAAGCATCAAATTCCTAACTAAGCCATCACAAACTTGACTGATCAATCACATTCCTGACTGGCCAATCTATTTCCCAATCACACAAATTGTGCAATCCACTTTGCATAATTCTCTCATGTCTAAATCCTCTCAACACACTCCGACCATTGATCTGGATATTCTTTAAAACAATCTTGATCATCCATTTCAAATCTCATTTTCTATATAAAAAACCTCTCTCCTCACAAAAAAGGATCGAAGAATTAATATACATTGAGCAACGAAGTGCTATCAAGATCATCCTCGAGAGATCTTCATCTATTGTCTTCAATCAAACAAACACAAAAAGCATTCATCCACACTTTGCACATGAACTTTGGAGGCTTCGCTGTGATAAGAGCAATCCAACATCAAGCGAATACACTTCGCTATGAGATGGTAAAATCTATCATTTGTATTCATTTAATTTGGTAATCAGTAGGTTCCTCATCATGTTTGCAATAGAATAGTTTCAATTTCGTATGTGGAGGAGTTTCTAGATTTTAGATTTTAGATTTTTGGTTGTAGATTAGATTTCTTCATCAGATTTCTTGCATGTCCTTCTTGGATCATTAATCTAACATCCTTCTCCCCCCTCACACATTTTGGTATGCCCAGTGGGACACTTGTCCCCTCCTCTAATATTTGTTTGAGTCATTTTTGAAGCTGCAGGTCCTAGAAACGCTTCTTTCAAAGTTTTCACGTGCTCATCTAGAAGACCTGAGCATCTGTCCGGAAAGTCTGAGCATTTTTCTGTCAATAAAACTACGCATTTGTCAGAAGAATGGCGCATTTGTTAGATGAACTGCGCATTTGTCATGGGAATGACACATTTGTTTGAAACTATTGCATTTTTAATTTCATAAGTTGCAATTTGTTTGACAAGGTTTTTTAGCACTTGTTTCTAAAACTGTACATTTGTATTTTTTGTTCTGAGCAATATTTCTAACAAAAAAATGCACCAATCCTATACTCTTGTAATGTTTTCTTTCACTAACAGGTGTTTTTTTTATGTGTAAGTAGGAATTGACAGATTTGATGCAGGATTCCAATGGCTCTAACATGTTTAATAAAGGGAAGATGATCAGTCCTAGTTGTTAAAGTTACTTTTAATTAACTTAGGAATTTTCATTTTAGTGCTCTAAAAATGAACAAAAAACTCACACTTTGGTTTTGGTGTTGTTAAAAAGAAAAAAATTTAAGCTTTTTTTTAACTTAGGAACTTTCTTTTGGTGCTCTAAAAATGAACAAAAAAAAACTTACACTTGATTTTGGTGTTGATAAAATGAACAAATTGTAAGCTTTTTAACTTAGGAACTTTCATTTGGTGCTCATAAAAAGAACAAAAACACTTCAGTTTTGGGCTCTAAAAATGAACACATTTAATATTTTCATAAGTAGAAACCTTTAATTTTGGTGTATAAAAAAGAGCGAAAACATTTTTCATTTTGTTGATTCATGCACACTTTTACATTTGTTGACCAAGATAGGAAAAGGATTGCCTTTCTTAGAAACACCTCTATTGGAGCTCATAAAAATGAAAAAATGTTTCTTTATGATATTTCACCATTGCTATATTAATTTCTTGATGTCTTGAACATTTCGTATTGGTGCAAATTAAAGAAACTTTGTTTTGTTTACTCACAATTTTTTGGGGATAATATCGCTCGAGGTGTTTAAAATGAATCAAATTGTTGTGGATTTTTCACTATGCATTCATTGATTGACAAAGCTAAAATTGTTTTATCTTCTCCCCTCACACCTTTTGGCAATCTTGGGTAAGTGAAAGAACATTTTTTTAGCATTGCACTTTATTTTTTAAGTTTACCTTAAAGAGGGGGCTTTTCTTGAGATACATCCTGCACTAGAGAACTCATTGCAAGCTCTTGAAGAACATTTACTGGCGAGCTATATTAAAGGTTGAAAAATTGTAAGAAAGTATCTTCAAGCTATGCTGACAATAGACTACACCTAATCCCATAAATTAAGTAGAACGAGAACGGTTAAAGAGCCTTAAGTGGCTAGCGAGTGAGTGTCAGATTTTTGTGTTCACAATTACCATGAAGAACCAAATTATTTTAGAAGCCAACCTATTATCCAAAAACATTCTTTGAAAGTGGTGCATCAAAATTTACTTCCGAGAAGTTACTTGCCATGTCCGACTATAGGCCCATGCCATAAGTTGCATGTAAAATCATCTCTTTGGAGCATGAGGCAGGCCTACATAAGAGAATGGTGTCCATCCCCTAGGGTTGTAATTTCTAGTTTATGTTAAACTTGGCCCATTACATTCAAAAATATTTGACATCAAACTTTGTTTTTGATTTAAAAATAATACATTCAAAACAAACACTGAACAAGATGGTTAAACCAAGAACCCTTTGACTTAGTGTGCACTTATGAGATAAGCCTTATGTTTTCACCCCTTTGAAAGGATCTTTCCTTAAAAGTTTCTGAACATTCTAGCTTCGATTTTAGGGTACATTAATCAAAGTAAACATTTGAAAAATATGGCTTGGGTGTTGTGATTTCACAACCTAAGTTGTAGACATGAAGGTAACATAAGTCCATGCTTGTTGAGTCAATCTAAGTGTTGTCTTATCACTTTCCATACTTCAAAACACAAAGAATATTTTTGAAAAAAGAGTTGTTCACAAGATCATTGTTCGAACCAAAACAATTGGAAAGCCAGAAGGTCAAATATTCTTGCATTCATTATTTCTATCCCACCTATTTAAAATAAAAATTAAACAAAACATTAAGGTCATTCCTCCACTTAGACATCCATGATATTAATTGTTACTTGGGACTCGTAGATAGTACAAGTAGAATTTCCTACAACATATCCTCTGGATAAGGAAGTGGAATATAGACCTTAGTTCTTCAACATTTTGATTCCCAAGGAAGTAGTGTCATCCAAAGAAAACTCAATCCCTAGGGTCTTGAGCTTCACAACAACCATCCCATAAACCCCACAAAACTTTATGACCATTTGGCGACCAACTACCCAAGTTCAACAACTAGATCTTGTAGGACTGATCCTTCAACCTAGTCTCACATATATTGAAGGTGAACAAATAGACATCATAAGAAACTTAAGAACCTTAATTTTTTAGAAGAACAAAACACCCCACCAGTTTCTCACCGCATCAATTGTCCTAGATGAAGAGGAAGGGAAAGCTAACACAACATCAGAGAGACCCATACTACCACCACCCATGTGGCAATAATTATCCCATTCATGATCTAACGTAAGGTCAATATATCTAAGGTAAATTCTATAGATTTTCATTTCAGACTTAGGAATCTTAGTCCAAAATCTCTCAAGAAACAAATTTGGGAACTTCACGAAACCACAGCTAGGTTGGTATATAACTTCTCCAAACGAGCTTCCAGGAACAATATGAACTTGTATTCCTTCTACTATTTTCAGAATCCGGGTTTGTTCCAATAGTTCCAATATCTCACATAATCCATAGGACAAAATCAGTTCTTTAGAATTTGATTCACCTAGAGAGTACACCACTCTCCCACAAGGGACCCAAGTTGTTTATGACAACCACGAGATTAAAGCACATAAAGAAAATGGAAGCCAACAAGAATACCACCAACAAACACAAATGACATAAGTGACTGATGAGGATATAAACCAAGTGAGCTTGATAGGGTATTGAATATCAAAACATCCCCAAAACATGTCAATCTATTACCCAAATAATTATTATCAAGGCTAAGAATATCAAATAGGGCAACAACATCAAGGGTTTTGAAATCACCATCAAGGAATAAGTCCAAAAATCAAAATTCTGTAGATAAATTTGAGAGAGATCTTAAGGAAATTAAATGAAATAAAAATCCAACATATCGTTGATGCCATGTGCAAAGTCAGGATATTACATATCCACAACAAATGATCATCATTCCAAAAGCACATCAACAACCCCTCTAATATCAACAATATTAAGGTGTTCCTCAAATGCAATATCAAGGTGTACGTCAAGTGCAATATCACAATGTACCTCAGTCACAATATCAAGAAGTTTTGTAACACCAAGGTGTACCTCAAGTGCAATATCAAAATGTACCTCAAACAGATTATCAAGGAGTTCCACAAAATCAAGAGAAAAAAAATCAAGAAAATCCACAAGGGAAAGATTACCAACCAAGAAGGAAATTCACCCCTTTGGGAGAAAATTTAAAGGTAATCATGCACAAACTAATACAATAGGAACTTATCAAGATCAACGATAGTAAAAATTATGGTGAACCAAGCTTTAAATTCCCTTGGTATAACCAATACAAATGATGTGAGTACCATAAAATCAAGGGTCACCGAACAAAAAAGTGTGCTACACTCAAAAAAATCATCCAAGACCTCATTGATTAGGAAGAATAGCTATTAAAAATGACATTCAAAGACCATCTACCAATGACAACAATGATAATGTCTCAACCTCAAAATTTGAAAGCAACGATCAAGATCTATCTATCACTAATCACATTGACAATATTTCTACATCATCCAATGAGAAAGAGGACATACATCAAGAATTTAATCCCAAGCATGATCAAAATCAATCACCTAAGTCTAGCAATGATTCAGTCCAAGATATATTGACATCATCCAACCTCATGGTAGTACATATTGATGATCAAGAGACTCTTGATCCGACACTTATATCCAATGTAGAAGATCTAAGCCAAGGGTCATTACCCATATGTCCACATTTTGAGGAAAGACTAGGATCCTTTACATGCAATCCCTTCTTTGAAATTGACCCATGTCAAGAATGTGATCAAAATCATATCAAATATGATACCATATAATGTCAAGATCAAGAATCCCTATCATCAAAATATTACAATGACTTGGTAGATATCTTCCAAGGCATCCAAGGTTTTCCAAAAGAAGAAAAAATACATATATCAAGCACACATACATCTACCCATGAGATGCTTTATCCTAATGGACATGTAGATGATATTCATCACAAACAAGAGTCTCATGTTCTTGAAATCAGTACCAAAGAACAAGAGTCTCCTACTCTTAACATCTGTATACAAGATCAAGGCATAAAAAAAGCTAGATAAATATCAGAAAAGGATCATGAAGAAGACTTATACATAAGTTATGAATCAAAAACATCCTATGGAGACATATTAGAAATGGATCATAAAGAAGACTTATATATAATTTGTGAATAAGAAACATCCTACGACGACATATCAAAAATGAATCATGAGGGAGACGTTTTTGTGGATAGGAAATCAGAAACACCTCTTCAATAAGTATTAAAATATGATATTTTACAAGATCAGGTTGAAGATATCAATTAGGAAGGTATCCCACATTTGAAGGATCCTGTTAGTGAAGAATATATCACATTTGAAGATCCACAATAGAGAAGAGAAAGACTAATACCTTATTTCCAAGGTAAGACATATCCTATTACAAATGAAATTTTTCAAAGGATTTAGTATCAAGGCAGAGGATTAGCTCTACATGAATAGGGTATCTTAGAACCAGTGCAGATTATGGGCAATCTAAGCATCGAGGTCTTGATTATTCAACAACTAAGGGAGCTAAACACATCAAGAATACACCCATAATACTAGGGGAAACTTGATCTAATGTAAACATCAACATAGCGAGAACAAAGAATCCTTATGATAAAATTGATACCAATGCTACAACTAGCCATGCAATGAATCATCATCCCAATTTTGGAGAGTCAAAGTTTCCAAACTATCATCCAATCCATCTAAATATCATATCCCTCAATGCATTTCATGACCTAGGATATCCAAATCTCACATTGACCATTTTTTGGCAATAACTCTTTATCATAAGGACTCTGAGGGAAATCTATCATGATGTGCACATCAAGGTAAGGTTAACTCTAGTATCAAAAAGGAAGATAAGAGTTTTTAGGGGTTACATTCAAGCACTCGTATCCTAGCAATAAAAATACTCCAAGAAGGATATCGTTGGCATATCAGAACCAACAGTGTCTACATCAGCAACACCAGGTGGTCCAACATGATAAAAAAACTATCACCATGATGAAAAGCTAGTAAACAAGCATCTTGTGTGACATCAAAAATCAAAATAATAAAAAAATCAAGAAACAAGTCAAGAAAAATAGTCAAGAGAAAAATCATCCTCTAGTGAAAACCAGTATGATGGCGCTTTGGACAAGTACCATGATGAAAACCTGGAAAACAAAAATCATGTGTAGAATCAAGCATCTATGTGTGCCATTTCAGGGGGAAGAATCTCAACTTATCCATAACGAAGCCAAGCCATTGTTTCCAAAATCTAACTTATCTTGATCTTGAAAAATGTTTGATATACATTTTACACTTTCTTATGGAAAACATCTTGACATGGGTCACTATCATTGATCATATCCTATCCAACATTATCTAATCCATGAGGCATTGTCCAAAATGGCATACTCTATCCAAACATTTTATCCTATCAAAAGATAATGCATCACCTACATTGCTAGACACTAGGGGAAAATGCTTGCATCTTGCTTCTAGAAAAAAATTTGATCTGTCTTCTAACTCATAGTGTGATCTAGGCATCATCACATCAACAAAGGTATCCTACCAACACACTACCAAGGAAACCTTCAAAGATGACGACAACATGGATTATTCCTTCACTTAACACTTCTAAGATATCAACAGTTGCTTGAACCCTACAACTAGTTCAAGTAATATTTTCCACAACATATCCTCTAGAAAAAATAAAGTGAAGTACCAATACAAGTTTTGAACAGCTTACACCCCAGGAAAGAGGGTAAAAATACACCAAAAATAATTTGTACCACCAATGCACCACTAAGGTAACCTTTGAAATAGTTTGTCCCAAAACCAAGGTGTACCACCAACACACTACACGATAACCTTCAAATTTGAAGACATCATGGATTATTCCTTTGCTCAAAATTCTAAGATATCAACAGTTTTCTTGAAACCCACAACTAGTTCAAGTAAGATTTTCTACAACATATCCTCTAGAAAAAAACAAAGTGAAGCACCAATCCAAGTTTTGAACATCTTATACCCCAGGAAAAAGGGTAAAAATCCAAAAACATCTGAAAAAATTAAAAACAAAACAACATGGTTGGATTATTCCTTCACTCAAATAGTCTAAGATATCAAAATTTTATTGAACCCCACAACTAGTTCAAGTAGATTTCCCACAACATATCCTCTAGACACGGAAGTGGAATATCAATCCAAGAATTGTTTATCCCAAAAATAAGTATATTCTTTGAGTCAAATGGTCAAACTACATGGTCTCTATGTGTAAAATGTAGGCAAGGCCTATCTCTAATCAGCATCTAAGGCCTTAGGTTAGTCCCATTAGGTTTTTATTATAATTTCTTCCAACTTAGTCAAAAATAAAAAATTTAAAAAAATTCAAAATTCCAAAATCTAAAAACATTCACAAAACCCACGAAATCAATAATCAGATCAAATAGATCCTGAAGTCATCTCTCACTTGGTTGTAGTGGTTTGAGAACCATCTACAATCATTTTGAAACCAAGATGTTAGGGTTTCATTCTCAACATGTCAAACAACACAAAACGATACAAAACATGATAGAAAATGACATTTAGGATGACAACAAGCAAATGCTGACATGGTTTAAATGAAACAAAGGAAAATGCAAGCTCACGAAACCAATGGAAAATTTAATTGCACAAAAACTGAAAACAACCTACACCATTGCAAAGATCATGAAATTATACCCCATTTAAAAAAAAAAGGCATTGAAAAATAATTTTGTATGACCAAGATATGGTCGTTTGAAGATAGGGTAAAATTACAAGTCACAGAGCAAACAAAAGCAATATTTTAGGACAAATGCATGACACAAAAGCGATATTTTAGGACAACTGCATGAAACAAAAGTGAGATTTTAGGTGAACTACTTAAAACAAAAGCACCAATTTAGAACAATTGCGCAATTTTTAGACGACTGCATAGTTTCTGAACACATGCTTAAAACAAAAGTGCCAGTTTATGACAATAACACAAATTTTAGACAAAATCATAGTTTTCACAAGTACAAAAGCACCAAAACTGATGCAGATGCTCAAAAATCACCAATTTTTTTCTATTGAATCAAGAAACTTTATACATGCATAATGACAATGTAACGAAGTGAAACGAGAAGCAATAAGGTACATACTATGAAACTGATGCCCAAAGGACATCCAAACTCTTGAAACATATCCATGTGATATGAGGCTCCCTGAATCCTTTTCATAGCTCCTTGAAAATCGACAAAACAAATAAAATCAGATAACTTGAAAACAAAACAAAAACAACATTAGATAAACATCAAAAATCACAAAAACATTTGAAAAATCTCAAAATAATCCTATTTCCACCATTACCTCTCTGCAATAAAGCTTCATCCATAATAAATAGCTTTTCACACTCACCCTTTGAAAAAACAAACAACCAAACAAACAAAACATCAATAGCTAGAACTTTCAAGGAAAAACAAATGCATAAGAGTTCACTATAAACAAAAAAAAACAATGCCAAAGTATCAACTACCTATATTTTTAAACAAGTACCAACAACATCCTAAGACATTCCTTAATAGATCTGTTCCTGTGATAGATATGATCAACAACGGATAATAGCCCCACCCTAAATAGATATGACAAGTGATATTGCAACTTTGTGTTTATCTTTTGTGGTCTTAATTTTGCAATTTATTTTATTGACTCATTCCTAGGATCTCTCAAGGATGTCCATAAGGATTTAGAGAAGAAGTAATGGGGGAAATTGAGTGTCATTTCGATTTGTTGTTTGTAAGATATGTTTGTAATATTACCATGGCGAATACTTGATTTATTGAGTATGGAAGCTGTATTAAAATAGTTCGTAAAGTAGTTACATGTTAGGTGTTCTATACCTCTGTGTGTGACTAGTCTAACACATTTTTCACGCAATCCCCCTATATTTTAAACAATGTTTCCATATTTCTGGTATGCACAAAGATACTCTTTGTTTGTAGATTCAAAGTCCACGCAATAGATAAAAATTCACCTTGGTAATTCATACCCTGGTGCATCGTATCTATTTACTACATCAAACAAGATTGTTCAAACAAAGAAGTATCTAAAGCGAAGCAAAGTCACATCATTAATTAACATCATAAATTCTATCCATTATTATATTTTTACTAACTAACAAACACCATCATATTTCTTCTAATTAACATCATTTCTCTATCTATCACCATATTTATTCTAATTAACATTCATCTTGTGTAGAACATCATCAAAACCATGTCCATACTACATCCATAAATGTTATCAATACATATCATGATGATAATAAACCAATTAAAATCATCATGTATCATGTATGAGGAATTCATCTATCAACATCCATCACATCATAAAATGAGACAAAGTATGATTCCTACATCATATCCATACATCAAAAAAACACAAAAACATATATAAACGTACATCATGTTTCACCATCACATAAACATAAAATGAGGTTGAATCGAAGAAGGTATATCTCATATATATCATCATAAAAAAAATAATATGTCATACGTACATTCATAGTGACACATGAGTGATAGGAAAATACAAAATCATAATATATATATGAGGTCTCGACTAGACCAATGAATATATATATATATATATATATATATATATATATATCATGCATGTCTACAAAATTCCTCTACACCATGAAACAACATGAAGATCAACTATCAAAAATAGTAAAACCTCAGCAAGATGGAAAAACACTACTGAAAGCCAAAATGATCTGGTTGTCTCACACAGTCGAAGGTTCACCTGCAAATGAAAAAAAACACAAGTTAGGAATTCATTCTAAAAATGCAAAAAAAAAAAAAATGACACATGTTAGATGACAAACAATAGTTGAGATGATAAACGGACACAAGCTAGGTTTTTTAACACAAGCATGGAAACAAACAACCTGTTTAATGGTAAATGGACAAAAGCTAGGCTTTCACATTAAGTAGGAAAATAAATTAAAAAATGACATGCTAGATGAAAAATGATAGTTGAGACGGTAAGTGGACACAAGCTAGGTTTTTGAACACAAGCATGGTGAAAAATGATATGTTTAATGGTAAATAGAGAGAAGCTAGGTTTTTAGTCTAAACAGGCAAAAAAATATAAAATAACACATGCTAGATGACAAATGATAGTTGAGATGATAAATGAACACAAGCCAGGGTTGTAGAACACAAACATGATGATAGACAACATTCATGATAGTAAGTATACACATTCTAGGGTTTAGAACAAAGCTAAGAGAAAAATAAATGGATGAAGAGAAAATTAATAGGTTCCAGGACAAATGCTCAACAAAAGCCAGACAAAAGCACCATTTTAGGACAAAAGCGTAGTTTTAGGACAATTGCACAAAAATTTGGGCATAGTTTCCTAACAAGTGCATAGTTCTAGGATAACTACACAGTTTTTGAACAACTGCTCAAAATAAATGCACTAATTTTGAAAAAATGCATATTTTCTGGACATAAACACCAAAAACACTTGACAAATGCACCAAAATTGAGACAAATACACAAGAATCTCAAAACCAAAGCATTTTTCTGACATGACTTCACACACACAAAACGAGAACAAAAACATGATGAAAGTGAGAGGCGAAAAGGTACATATTAGTGCATCGATGTCTAAAGGCTGTCTATACTCTCGAACAAGCTCAAAACAATGTGAGGAAACCTTGAATCTCAACATTCTCCCTCAAAAAATGAAAAAATGTGGAATCCATAGACAAGAATTAGCAGAAGGAACCAAGCACAAATGACCCAATTTGAAGACAAATTTCCTATATAACACCTCAAGGAAACCCTAATTTCATCTAGAAAACCCTAATTACACTTAAGGAATCTAACTAATTTCAAGTTAGAAGCTCTGAATGAGAAACGATGCACATTGGCATAGATCATTTCATCCAAAAACATCAAAATGACAATACAATAGTGTTAAGAGCCTGACCTCAAAGCTTAAAAATTTTAGTCAAACTCTAGAGGGCGTAGCGTGGATTTCTACCATCATTTCCACTAAACACTGGGGCATAGTGGGGTATAAATTTTTTTTCAAAAAACTTAATCTTAAAAATAGGATCTTTGAAATATAACAACCAGTACTTTGTATCAAAGAGGGACAAAATGTAGACATATAAAAATGACTTGACACTTATCACAAAACCTTGAATAGCATCAAAAAATAGTGAACGATGTCAAAAAACACTAAACAACATCGAACAACCTCAAACAATGTCAAACGATATGGAACATCATCTCTAATAATATCGTAACACTTCAGAATGACTTGAAATCATCCCGTAACACTTTTGAATTACTGAGAATCATCCCATAACACTTTAGAATGACTCAAAATAATCCCATAACACTTTGAAATGACTTAGAATCATCCTGTAACATCTCAAAATGACTCGAAATCATCCCATAACACTTCAAAATGACTCAAAATCATCCCGTAATACTTCAACTTGACTCAAAATCATCATGTAGCACTTTAGAATAACTTGGAATCATCCCATAATGCCTTGGAATGATTTGGAATCCTCCTATAACACTTAGAAATGACTCAGAATCATCCTGTGGCACCTCATAATAACTCAGAATTATCCCATAATGTCTCAAATCATCTCATAATCATCCCAAAACAATTGAGAATCATATCATAATGTCTTGGATTGTCTCACATCCTCTCAAAATCATCTCAAAATATCTTAGAATTATCTAGTAATGTTTCAGATCATCTCGAAATCATACTGCAACGTTCCTACATCACACCACATCACATCACATCAGAACGACATCAAAAAACCTAATTCCTCTATTAATTGAATAATACAACATTATTTAATCAATTCACTTTTTCATCATTTCAAATAAATTTAATAAATTTTATTTATTTAATAAAGTCCCAAAATCCCCAATTCCTCTATTAATTAAATAAAATAATATTATTTGATTAATTCACATTTCATCATTTCGACCAATTAAATAAATCTCATTTATTTAATAAAGTCCTAATCCCACCTTATTTCATCCTGATTAATTAAATAAACACCAATTATTTAATTACGTCCCTAAATCATCTTATTCCCCTAAGTGGATTAAATTATTAAATAATAATTTAATTACAACACTTTCCCTCCAAAATTTGAATAATTAAATCAAACCATTCAAATTAATTATCAAAAATCAAATCAAACTAATGCAACTTTGTTTGCAAAAGTCAAACTTGATTTGCACATTCAAACTCCGAAAAGGAATTAATTAATTAAATCAATTAATTAATATTCCTTACCCACTTTCTGATTGAGCAAATTAAGATTGTTGACTAAGCAATCTATTTTGTTAACTAAAACATCAAATTCCTAACTAAGCCATCACAAACTTGATTGATCAATCTATTATGTTAACTGATCAATCACATCCCTGACTAGCCAATCTATTCACAAATAACACAAATACTGCAATCCACTTTGCATAATTCTCTCATGTATAAATCCTCTCAACACACTCTGACCATTGATCTGGATATTCTTCAAAATGATCTTGATCGTCCATTTCAATTCTCATTTTCTATATAACAAAACTCTCTCCTCACAAAAAAGGATCAAAGAATTAACATACATTGAGCAACAAAGTGTTGTCAAGATCATCCTTGAGAGAGCTTCATCTGTTATCTTCAATCAACCAAACACAACAAGCATCCATTCATACTTTGCACATGAACTTTGGAGGCTTCGTTGTGATAAGAGCAATCCAACATCAAGTAAATACACTCTGCTATGGGATGGTAAAATGTATCATTTATATTCATTTCATTTGGTAATCAGTAGGTTCCTCATCATGTTTGCAATAGAATAGTTTCAATTTCTTATGTGTAGGAATTTCTAGATTTTAGATTTAATCTTTTTGGTCGTAGATTAGATTTCTTCTTTAGATTACTTCCATGTCCTTCTTGGATCATTAATCTAACGTCCTTCTTCCCCCTCATGCAATATCCCAATGTGATAGAAAATATATATGAGTATCCTATTGAAAGGAATAATTGGAAGTTATTGTTGTCTCCTAATATTAGACCCTTTCTGAGTAAACTCATCTTATTGTTGAAACATTGGAACTTTTCTATGTTGTGGGTTACCTAAAACAAAAAATAACTTCCAGAGTAAGATAGCTCTTATAGTACTCACTTATAACTAACTAAACTATTGTTTTGTAGAGGAAAGAATAAGGAGGAAACATAAACTGAAAAATAATTCCTACGGTGACATTTGCACTAAATATTAAGGATTTGTAATACTATTTTGACACACAATGTGATCAATAAAAATCACTATATCATACACAACTCAATTTTGAATTTTTTTGCATAAGTGTTTTATAGAGAGGATTTGTAGTTTATGGAAAAAATCAAAAGGAATAACAAATGACCTTCCTAGAAGCTCAAATGTTTGAATTTACAACAGAATCCTACATAAAATTAGTAGAACACAAACTATGACCTGCACAAACATGCACTTTTGCATAAAGACAATGAGAAAATAGACTAGAACAAAGGAAACACATTATCATCACAAGGAAATATCAATAATTTCATGTTATCACACAATATTCAGTATTGAGAAGGCAAAATAGCTTGATTTTATTGATTGAAAGGTAAAAATATAGTTGAGTACAAGTCTGTAAAAGAGTTACAATGTTGTCTCCAACTGAAAGAACTCCAAAATGAGTTATAATGGTGCATGAGAATGAAAAGAACTAACTTTTAAATGAGGCTAAGCCTCTCATATATCTATCCTATGCTGGAGGAAAAATATGATAGGTTCATAAAGATCATAAATGGCCACCTTCCTTCAGTTGATTGCTTCCTCTTCATTCAAGCACTCAAAACTACTCTCCCTTGTTTATCTCCATTTAAAATAAAAATCCTCAACAAGGCGTAGAAGGATGGATTATTTGTCCCCTTCAATCTGTGATGATTCCAAAAGAACATGATAAGTTTCTTCATATCCTTTGTGATCACATGATGACAAAATGCTTGTTGTAACTATATTTGCTACTCATAAATCTCATTGACTATTCCTTGCAAGGATATAGGAACATGTTCCATTATTTATTGAACTTCCTGGACAACTCGAAGATGTAGAATAGGACTCTTCGTTCATTTATGATCTATGGAAAACTCACTCTAACCATACTGGTTATGTCTATTATACTGCACTTTTTTTACTATCTCATACCTTTTGGGAACTCCATGTACTATTATTTTAACTACCAACTTAATATCATTCTTTTGACTATTTTCTTCACGCATCATTTACTCCCTAAGCTTTAATGCATATTCTATCAGAACAAAGAGATTATATACAAAGATAATGATTTCATCTCCATATCGCTTCTCATTTCATTAATTGTCACAACATAGGATTGTGATCTTGTATCCTTTTGTTGCATTTGATTTTTCCTTCATAACATGCCTCTGATGGCACTACTCTTTACAATTCAACATAATCTATCCTATTTCTTTGCATAGAATGACCATGAAATCCTGACACACCTACATACATAAAGTTACATCCTTTGATGTTTGTATCTTTGCATTATTTATCCATAGATCCTAATACTAGTTCTTCAATTACATCTTCTGAATACCGTCCTTCATAATCATCACCTTCATCTTCAAAAATTTATTTCCATCGATACATAGTCATCAGGTTTAGGAGGAGATACATCCAGCTCCTCTTCCTCAACAATATACTAAATATGCATCTATCACACACTCTCATATGAGTACCTTTCCTTGATTTTGTAGCCTTTGTTTCCTCTATGACATATTTTGAAACAACTTTTTCTTTCCCTTTGATGAGCTTGCGATTTCACCCTCAAAGTCCCTGATGACATAGCTTTCATTGTGTCTATTTGAAACAAATTGTTCCTTAGAAACTCTTTGAACTTTGGGACATAGAAATTCCCCAAATTAAAATTCCCTTCATAAAAATGAGCCTTTTCCATAAGTAGATCCTCGATAGAATAAAGCATAATTCCTTCAACCAACTTGTCAACATCTTGGCCAACACCAACTGCTCATCCACTTGCTTTGTCCTCTACTTATTTCTTTACTTGCCAAGATAACTTTAGAAACCATGCTCTACTCCTATATGAATGTTAAGATTATGATCCCAAGCTTTAGAGAATCATCTATATAACATTTAATGTCCTCTGTTGTACATAAAACTCACAAAGTTCTTTCAAAATCAATACCCGAGTACTAGGATCAAGTTCTTTGTATGCTTCATAGACCTTGGTAGGTGTTCACCCATATTCAAAGCCATAAATTTCCATTTCAAACATTATTTGTTTGGTTGGATGAAAAATTCAACATATACCTTGGTCTCCACATGATTTATAAAAAAAAACACTTGTTATGCCATTTTCACCACTAAGAAACCTACCAAGGTTAAAAAAATGAAACCCTAACTATTCACCATTTGGAGAAAAATCTATGCCCATGCGGGGTTCAACAACTTGGACTCTTTTCAATCTTGACAACTCTCATGTTTGTTCTTGAACATCTAGATGCTTGGTATTTGCTTGTGACAACCCAATTTCATCTTTTATCCTCAACAATTTCTGAATATCTGTTGTTGAAAGACTTGAATTATGTCATTAAAAAACATAAAGCAAAGATAGTGCCATCTCACAATAAATTGGGTGGAAAGAAAAATATTCAAACCTATACCCCTAGCACATGTATCCTAATCCCCTCCATCTTCACAAAAATGCAAATCCTAAACTTCACCTCTTGATACTTGCTAGGAGCTTTCCTAGAAATCATTCCTTTCTATGTGACCTTTTGTCAACACATGTCAAACACTCCATATTCGCACACTTGTCCAACAAAGCAATATTTGGCAGAGATCTTTACAATATGGATAGTATTTCATAAATTTGTACCAAAATTAGATTCTAAAGTTAGATCCAAATGGATTTAAAATCCTTGAAGATTCAAAGAGCAAATCTAACTTCTCTATTTTCTTCAAAGATGATGGCACATGAAGATGATCCACCTCAGAAAAAAATTGTTGTTTTTGCACATATTTTAGTCAATGAAAATATATTCCCAACTCTACTAAGAAAAACTCTCTTTACTTCATTGGTTAAAAGTGCAAGAAAAATTCATTGATTATTTTTTTTGTATTTAATAGTGAAAAAAAATCAACCTGGCCTTTTCCTTTGAAGGATGAATCTTCATACAAAGAAGCTCTACTCACCCTCTCATTTAGAATGCTGATATTATAGCTTTTGTTTTCCATCTACTGGCTAGTGCATTAGGTATAGTTCCTTCTGATATTTTATTTCCACTTGTGATAACATCATGTGAGGAATTTAACTAATCATGCATTCCTTTTGTTGACCCTCTAAACCCATGACAATAGAGCTGCTTCAATGCTCCTTTGATATTATTTCAAGTAGCATTTGGATATCCAATACTACCATGCATGAACCTTAAGGTACCTCATCTTTCAAAATAGGTACACTTCTACACAAATCTGATAATATAGAAGAAAATGCAGTACACCCTGCTACATAGTTGGTAAAAGTATGACATCATTAAGTCTTAGTAGGGTTCACATATAAATCCTTGTTATTTACTTTAACAGTCTTGACTATCATGAAACCTTGAAATCTCATGAAAAGAAGCTCAAAACATACCAAACCCTAAGAAGAATGACCTACCCACATTGAACTCAAACTCTTTCCTGCTTTTCTATATGACACATACAACATGACTTTAACAATTTTAAGCCTTCTAGGAGTGACCTAATCCAATTTAAAAATAACCTCTTCCAAGACAAAACCTCTCTTTAAAACATGCATATGATTCAAAACCAAGTCAAGGAATTTAAAGACCTTTAACACTTTGTTCACTATTTTCCTTGAAAAACTTTGAATCTTTTAAAAGATATTTTGGACCAAGAGTCTCAAAATTCTAAGATACTCATGTTAGCTATTTATACCAAAAGAGAAAAATATGCTAACAATTTTGGCAATGTCTATGATTGTTTTTCCTGCTAAAACATGAAATACCAACTTCCTTAGCCCATCCATTAGGCATGGATTCAAAAGGAACTTGACAAGACTTGGGAAATAGTCTCGCATAATGGTGTAACTCATGCAAAATAGTGCATAACACCTCCAAACCTTATTCCTCCTACCAAAAGAATAAATTTTTTTTGACTTATTGTGTACTTGCACTCATAGGAAAAAGAGAACTAAAATAACCTATACTAACCTAAACTAATTGAGAAAGAGGTTGCATAAACAAAACCATTGACTAATTCTTGAAAGTAACCATCCTTTCTTAGAATCTTGGGATGCTTTTCATGATTTTGAGTCAACCAAAAGAGATGGAGAAAGGTGTAATAAATTTTTAACTACTTCAACACCTCTCCAAAATTAAAAACAAAAGCACTTACCCACCTAAATTGATTGGAAAAATAGCTTCCTTCAAGTGGATAAATTGACTGATTATGCTTGTCTTGATGAACCTCTTGATGCTTAGAATAAATTATCACATGAGGTGGCTTTCATTTGTTAATCTCTAGCCAATCTTGGTGTCTAATAGGGCATCCCATTGATATGAAAAATTTTGAACTACCTTTGCTAACTTGTTGCTTTTGGAAAACTGTCTCATTTCCTTACTGATTGTAAAGACCCGAATCTTGTGGCTCACCTTGTATCATGGATTTCTCATATTATTTTCCTTATTTTTGCTCATAAATATCCTCTTCAGGAGGTGCTGGATTGATGCACAAACCTAAACAAAAAACTTCTAACTCACCCCAAAAAATGTCTTCTTCAATATCTTCTTTGCTTCTTTGAATAAGAGGACTAATTTTAGGATTAATGCAACTCTCTTAAAATTTTTATAAAACATAGAAATAATCCTCTTCATGGAGAAAGAACTCTAATTTAGGGACTTTTTCAACTTGATGGGAAACTTCTTGCACATCAATATCTACATCTCCTTGAATAGTGTTGTCTATGATTTCTTCTTCACGAGTTAGGATTTCAAACTCTCCAAGATCTCTAACATCTTCTTGTTGCTTCAAATATTCATCCTTGTCAACAAAACAAGGTATCTTATCAAATGAGAAGATCAAATTTTCCTTCTAATCGCCATCCATTTTAGTTGCACCTAGTTTTTTCAACTAATCACCCTCAACTTCTAATTGATTTTTTTTGTTTTTTCATTATTCACACCATTCATAGGCTCATGGATAGCAGATATTTATTTTTATTCCTCATAACTAACCTCACAAGTGACTTCCACTTGAGGAGGATCTTCAATCAGTTTTAAGTCTTCAATTGAAAACAAAAAATCTTGTTTCACTACTAGCTCAACCTCCTCCTATTTGGAATGATTAGGTAGCTCCTCAAAAGATTTGGTGAGTGTTGATAGAGGATTAGCTAGTATAGGAGGATTTGGTAACTCTTGAGGAAGATATGAAGTGATTTTATTGAAGCTTTGGATTTTTAACACATGTTCTTCCAACTTAGCAATTTCATCATAGTTTTCCGTGCTAGATTCAGCTAGTAAGGGGATTTGAAAGGGTTGCTCTTGGTTTGAAGAATTTTTTTTAAAACCTGGAATTTTAATTGGCTTAGATTATACAACCTTTTCCTCCTCCTGGTTTTGGATTGGTATGAGAGGAAAGGCCTCAAAAATATTTGGAATTCTGAAACTAGGAATGCAAGGGGTTGATTGGGACTCATACCTTTAGACTTGTGAAAGCAAGTGTTTTATTTGATCTTCTTTGGCTACAACCTATCTATTCAAAAATTCATCTCCATACGTTCTTTCCCTTTCCACCTCCTATTGATGAAAAAAAGATTGATAAGATTGCTCCTCTTGGTGCATGTTATACTCATTTTCTCTATCTATCTCTAACATTTCCCTTTAAAATTTTAGCAATATCTCCTTGATGCTACCCAAATCAGTATCCATGTTGTTATATTTTTTAGATTGACTAGGGAGGCTACAAGGATATTTCAAAGTAGGACCAGTTTCACAAGGTCTAGTGTGGGTATAAACTTGCTACAAGGAAGGTTGAGCAAGAGTGTTATGACTATAATGAGGAAAAGGGTTGTTTGGAGGCCAAAAGCTATAAATTTCATGGTGTGGAGGAGGGTAACCATACTGATGGTGATGATTAGACATTGCAAGGATAAAAAATGAAGTATAGAAAATTCTAGACACTAAATTTGGAATGAAAATAGACAACAAGGTCTTGAAACACTAGAAAGTGGGTCAAAACACCAATTAGAGTCACTAGGTGTTGAGAAAGTACTTCAAATGATAAAAAACTAAAGAGTAGCACTAACCTTATTTAGTTGTAGGTATCTGAACTATTGAAACCAATTGATATATGATTGGAGTTGTTATGATGTTGTTCATATTTCCTCCAAAGGTTGATAATACTGAGAAAAACTATTGTCTCCTAATAGTGCACCTTTGTTGAATAAACTCAGCCTATTGGTGAAACATTGGGACTTTTCCAAGTTGTGGGTTACTTAAAACAAAAAAGAACCTCCAGAGTAAGCTGGATTTTATGCTACTCACATAAAACTAACTAAACTAATGTTTTACAGAGGAAATAATAAGGAGGAAACATAAATTGAAAACTAATTCCTATGGTGATGCACCAAATATTAAGGATTTTTATTGTTGTTTTGACAAACAATATGATCAATAAAAATTAGTACAACATACACAACTCAGTTTTGACATTTTTTGCATAAGTATTTCATAGAGAGGCTTTGAATTTTATGGAAAAACTCAAGAGGAACAAAAAATGACCTTCCTAGAAGCTCAAATGTTTGA
Source organism: Sequoiadendron giganteum (assembly GCA_007115665.2). Classification (NCBI taxonomy): domain Eukaryota; kingdom Viridiplantae; phylum Streptophyta; class Pinopsida; order Cupressales; family Cupressaceae; genus Sequoiadendron; species Sequoiadendron giganteum. Next base: position 483,886,995 of record CM021102.1, read on the forward strand.
CTTCACAACTGAATCCTGTATAGAACTAGTAGAACACAAACTATGACTTGCACAAACATGCACTTCTGCATCAAGGCAATGAGAAACTAGACTAGAACCAATGATAAACATTATCATCACAAGGAAATATCAATAATTTCATGTTATTGCACAATATCTTGTATTGAGATGGAAAAATAGCTTGATTTTATTGATTGAAAGGTAAAAATACAGCTGAGTACAAGTATGTAAAAGAGTTACAATGTTGTATGAGAATAAAAAGAACTAAATTTTAAATGAGGCTAAACCTCTCATATATATATATATATATATCCTACTCTGGAGGAAAAATAGGATAGGTTCATAAAGATCATAAATGGCCACCTTCCTTCAGTTGACTGCTTCCTCTTCATTCATGCACTCAAAACTACTTTCCCTTGTTTGTCTCCATTTAAATAAAAAATCCTCAGAAAGGCATAGAAGGATTGATTGTTTGACCACTTCAATCTATGATGATGCCAAAAGAACATGAAAAGTGTCTTCATATCCTTTATGATCACATGATGACAAAATGCTTGATGTAACTATATCTTCTACTCATAAATCTCCTTGACTATTCCCTCCAAGGATATAGGAACTTGTGCTCTTATTTCTTGAACTGCCTTAACACCTCAAAGATGTAGAATAGGACTCTTCCTTCATTTATGATATATGCCCAAACCACTCTAACCATAATGGTTTTGTCTATTATATTGCACTTTGTTGATTATCTCATACCTTTTGGGAGATCTATGTACTATTATTTTAACTACCTACTTAAGATCATTCTTGTGACTATTTTCTTTACACATCATTTATCCACGAGCTTTAATGTGTACTCTGTGAGAGCAAAGAGATTATTTTCAAATGCAATGACTTTACCTCCATATTGCTGCTCATTTCATTAATTGTCACAACATAGGATTGTGCTTTTTTATCCTTTTGTTGCCTTTGATCTTTCCTTCATAATATTCCTCTGATGACGCTACTCTTTGCAATTCAACATAATCTATCCTATTGCTCTACATAGAATGACCGTGAAATCATGACACACTTTCATACATAAAGTTTCATCCTTTGATGTTTTTATCTTTGCATTATTTATCCATAGCTTCTTCTAATACTAGTTCTTCATTTGCATCTGCTAAAGACTCCTTCATAATCATCACCTTCATCTTCAAAAAATTATTTTCCTTGCTACATAGTCATTAGGTTCAGTAGGAGATACATCCAGCTCCTCTTCCTCAACAATAGACTAACTATTCATCCATCACACACTCTCATATGAGTAAATTTCCTTGATTTTATAGCCTTTTTTTTCCTCTATGACATATTTTGAAACAACTTTTTCTTTCCCTTTGATGAGCCTTTTATTTCACCCTTGAAGTCCCTGATGGCATAACTTTATTTTTGCCTATTTGAAATAGACTGTTCCTCATAAACTCTTTGAAATATAGGCCATTAAAATTCCTCAAATTAAATTTCCCTTCACAAAAATGAGTCATTTCCATAAGTATATCCTCGATATAATAGAGCTTAATTCCTTCAACCATCTTCTCAACATCTTGGCCAACACCAAATGCTCATCCACTTGCTCTATCCTCTATTTATTTCTTGTCAAGCTAACTTGAAAAACCATGCACCACTCCTCTCTGAATTTTTAAAGTATGTTCTTGAGCTTTAGAGAATCATCTATATAACATTTATTTTCCTCTAGTGTACATAAAACTCACAAAGTTCTATTAAAATCAATACCCGAGTATCGAGATCAAGTTCTTTGTATTCTCCATAGACCGTGATAGGTGTTCACCTAGATTTAAATCCATAAGTTTCCATTTCAAACATTATCTATTTGGTTGACTACAAAACTCAACATATAACTTGGTCTCCACATGCTTTGTCAAAAAAACAAATACTTGTTATGCCATTTTTCACCACTGAGACACCTTCCAAGGTTAACAAAATGAAACCCTAACTATTCACCATCTAGAGAAAACTCTATACCCACATGGGGTTCAACAACTTAGACTCTTTTAAATCTTGAAAACTCTCATGTTTGTTCTTGAACATCTATATGCTTGGGCTTTGCTTATGACAACCCAATTTCATCTTTTATCCTCAACAATTTCTGAATATTTGTTGTTGAAAGACTAGAAGTGTGTCATTGAAAAACATAAAGTAAAGACGGTGCCATCTCACAAGACATTGGGTGGAAATAAAACTATTCAAAACTATACCCCTGGCATGTGTATCCTAATCCGCTCCATCTTCACAAAAATGCAGAGCCTAAACCTCACCTCTTGATACTTGCTAGGAGATTTCCTAGACATCATTCCTTTCTATGTGGCCTTTTGTCAACACATGTCGAGCACTCCATATTCACACACTTTTCCACCATAGCAATATTTAGCAGAGATCTTTACTGTATGGATAGTCTTTCACAAATTTCTACTAGAATTAGATGCTAAATTTAGATCTAAACAAAGTCAAAAGCCTTGAATATTCAAAGAAAAAAGATAACTTCTCTATTTTCTTTAAAGATGATGGCACATGAAGATGATCCACTTTAGAAAAAAATAAAATTTGTTGCACATATTTTAGTCAATGATAATTTCTTCCCAATTCTGTTATACAAAACTTTCTTAACTTCATTGATTAAAAGTGCATCAAAAATTCATGGGATTTTTCTTATATAATAGTGAAAACAAACTGACCTAGCCTTTTCCTTTGAAGGATGAATTCTCATACAAAGAATCTCTACTCACCCTCTCATTTAGAACCATGATATTATAGCCTTTTTTTTTTCCATCTACTAGCTAGTGCATTATGTATAGTTCCTTCTAATATTTTCTTGCCACATGTGATTGTTGGATGTTGTGGTTATGTTTCTAATATGTGGTTGTCATTGATGTCAACACTATTAGCATTGATGTTTTTGAAGGCTGTATATGTCGAGGATATTGAGAAAATTAGAATAAATATGTTGCAGGTAGTCTATGAAGCTGTGATGATCAGAATGGTGGAAAGTTGTGAACATTGATATTCAGAAGTCACACATTAAAGGGTTTGTTGTTGAGCCTATCTAGTATGTTTTCGAGAAGTTTTAGAGGTGTGCATCAATATTGAAGAAAGTTATGAGTTTCTGAGTTTCTATAGTTATTCTATTATTGGAGGAGGTGTTTCTAGAAGAAGATAATGCATTTATGGTAAATTAAGTTGTTTTGTATGCTCTTGAGACATCCAGTGATGTTTATAAATCATGATCTATCATTGTGGTACATCTGCATTGATCAGTGTGCTTGTGATCAAAGATTTTCCTTTGTGTTTTCAAGTTTTCATGTTCTTGGCCGACATGATGGTGGTAGCATGTTGCGAATCCTTATGGATTAATTTTTCAATTCTTGGTGTGTTCAAGGATGTTGATTTAGGTCTTCATTATGTTGTGACTGACTTGGGTTGGTACGCATTGAAATTTGTTCATGAATTGGGCTGACAATTTGTAATTTATTCTTTTATTTGTGGGTGACAAAGTTGTTTATGTAAATCCATGTAGCGGATATATAAGAGTGATTGTTTCTTCATTTTGAAGTGTGTGAGGTGTGCTCAATGAATGTATATGAAGTGTGGATTCGAAATGTATGAATAAAGATCAAATCATTCGATTTCATAGAAAAGTGTGAAGAAGTGTTTATGTGCCTAACCAAAACTGTCATCAAGATTTTGTAGAAGCTAATTTCTCAGTTCAACCTCATCAGATGGATTTAATCTGATTGTTTTATGTAAGACAGTGAGCCTCCCCTTTGAGTAGTGAGCTCTAGGCAGTGCACTTGAATGCATGTGCATTCCTTATTCATTTTTCATTCTAATTCTAACAGGGTATAATCCTGTGGACTAACATCCACTGTGGTTTTTACCCTAACAAGGTTTACACGTATAAAATCTTGGTTTTCATGTGTTTCTAATGTGTTTTTGATTCATGATTTCATTGTTAATTATCAGATTTGAGACTAAAGGTTAATAAGGCTGAATAAGTATTAAATTTTGTGACAAATTATTCACTCCCCCTCTTAGTTTTCTATCCTTTTTTTGCCAACAATTGGTATTAGAGTAGGTTCCTTTGAAGAAATTTAATAGCTTGAGGTGATTCGAGATGACATCATACAAGAAGGATAGTCTTAGATTCGATGGTACAAATTACTCTCTATGGAAGGTTAGGATGGAGTATCATTTGAAGTGAATTGGTGAACCTTTCTAGAAGATTACAAAGAACAGATATAATATTCCTCAGAATGGTCCCACTACTCTTGATGATATCAAAGAACATGAAACTAATATCAGGGCTATAGAAGCATTGTTAAGTGCTTTGATAGATTCAAAGATGACGAATATGATAGGTCTGAAGACAACACATGAGATCCAGAAGAAATTGGAAACATTGTATGAAGGATATGCACAAGTGAATATTGCTAAGCTAACAAGTCTGAAAGGAAAATGGGAGAATTTGAAGATGAGTGAAGATGAAAAAATTGTTGATTTAATGTAGAAGATAAATGAACTAGTGATGGGTATTAGGTGTGTTGGTGTAATTATGGAAGATGATGAGATTGTGGCTAAATTGCTTAGATCAGTGCCTGCTTCTTAAAAATGAAAGTTCGTGCTATTGAAGAACTCAAGACAGTAACAAATGTGAAAAGAGACATGTTAATTGGTAAACTTGTTGCCTTTGAGTTGAGTGAATTTGGTGAGTCTACTCCTAAAATATAATCTATATTCAAGGCTATTGTATCTGGAAAAAGCCAACAAATATATGATCTAGAAGAAAGTTCTAGAAAAAAATTCAAGTATGAAGATGAGATGAAACAAATTGAAGATGAAGAAAGAGAGCTAGAAGAGTTGGAAGCATTGATTGTGAAAAGAGAATATAGAGGACATGGTAAGTATAAAGGAAAGCTACCTATTAAATGTTTCTATTGTAGTAAGTTAGGTCATTTTGCATCAAGGTGTCCTGAAAGATTTTCTAAGTACAAACCTAGAAAGTCTAGATTTCAAAAGAAATGTTCTGTTGAAGAAGGTGTTACTGATGGTGAATTTGATAAAGAAAGTAGAAATGAAGATGGATGGGTATTCATTTCTATCATGGAAAATTGTATGGTATCCATTGAATCTGCTAACAATCAGAATATTGAGAAATCTTTTGAAGCCAAAATTGATGAAAAGGATGAATGGGTGATTGAAAACAAATGATCGCATCATATGACTGGTGACAAAATAATTTTTCTAAGCTTGGAAAAATATGATGGTGGTTTTGTAATATTTGGAGATAACAATGTTGGTGTGATTTGTGGTAGAGGCACTATTTCTCTGTATGGTAAATATAATACTGATGATGTTCTTTATGTTGACGGATTGAAGCATAATTTGCTGAGTGTTGGAAAATGGTAGACAAGGGATGCAATCTTCAATTCAAATATGGTAAGTGCAGGATATTGGGAAGCTCTAGAAATGTAATTGCTTCAGGTATAAAGACAAGAGGTAGCATTTTTCACCTAAGTACTGCTAGTGAAGTTGTTTAATTAATCAAGTTTATGTAAGATGGTTATGGCATAGGAGGTTGTGTCATGTGAATTTTGATAACATTTTCAAAGTAAGCTCCACACAAGCAATCATATATCTACCTAAGTTAGTGAAGCCTACTAGCACTATATGCAAGGAATGTCAGATGGGAAAGTAAACAAGAATTTACTTTCAGAGAAAACAACATCATTCAAATGGAGTACTGGAGCTGGTACATACTGATCTATGTGGTCCATCTAGAATCAAAATTCTACAAGGATAAAGGTTCAAATTTTTCAAGGCTATGGAAAAGAATGAGACATGATTGAAGGTTAAATGCTTAAGATCAGACAGAGGTGGTGAATTCACTTCCTTGGAGTTAAATTCATTTTGTGAAGAGAATGGAATCAAAAGATAGTTATCTTCTCCCCAGACCCCTCAGCATAATGGAGTTATTGAGAGAAAGAACAAAAAAAATATAGATGTTGCTAGAACTATGATACTGGAAGGTGATGTTCCTCATATATACCAAAGAGAAGATGTAAACACTATTGTATACACTATCAATCGGGTAAATGTTAATGGTAATTCTGGTAAGAATCCCTTTGAGATATGGTTTGGTTATAAGCCTACTGTTAAATATTTCAAAATATTTGGAACTAGATGTTATATCAAGAGAGATGAATATATTGGCAAGTTTGATGTTAGAAGTGATGAAAGAATCTTTCTGGGTTACACTACTAAGAGCAAATCCTATCGATGTTACAATAGAATATTGAAGAAAATGGTTGAAAGTGAAAATATCATAGTTGATGAAGACACTATCAGATCATCCAAATACTATGGATATGATTTAGATGACCAACAAGATAGTACTGATAATGGAAAGAATGCACACACACATAATCAAGTTCAAATTGTTTCAACGAATAAAGAGAATCATGAAGGAGAAGCTAGTGGAAGTGTAGAAGAGAGAACAAAAGAACCAAAAGTCAGAGAAAATCCCAAAGTCCCAAGGTATGTAAAGCTAAATCATTCTAAAAATCAGATTATAGGAGATAAGAACAAAGGTGTGCAGACTAGAAGAAGAATTGTAGAAGAATATTGCTTGATTTCCAAAACTAAGCCTAACAATGTCAATGAAGCATGTAAAAATGAATATTGGATGGAAGCAATGAAGGAATAATTGATGCATATAGAGAAAAATGATACATGGATTCTTGTTCCCAAACCTCAGGATAAAAAATGTGATTGGAACCAAATGGGTCTTTTGGAATAAGCTGAATGAACAAGGTGAAGTGGTCAGAAATAAAGCAAGACTGGTATGTAAAGGATACTCACAAATGGAAGGTATTGATTTTGAAGAAACCTTTGCCCCTATTTCCATAATTGAAGCTGTAAGGTTATTTATTTCTTATGCTACTTTAAAGAATTATAGTCTATCAAATGGATGTGAATTCAACATTTTTGAATGGTGAATTAGAAGAAGAATTTTATGTTGAACAATTGGATGGATTTCAATTGATTGATGGAAAATATATGGTTTGTTGGTTGAAGAAAGCACTGTACTGACTCAAACAAGCCCCTAGAGCCTAGTATGTTAGATTGGATAAATACTTGTTGAAGCTTGGATTCAATAAAGGTATTGTTGACAACAATCTATATTTCAAGATGGGTCAGGATAAAGAATTTATTATTGAAGTCTTTGTTGATGACATTATTTCTAAAGGTGATGATGACTTATGCATGAATTTTTATGATGAAATGAAAAGTGAGTTTGAGATGTCAATGATTGGAGAGTTGAAATTATTCTTAGGATTGCAAATTAATCAGTTAGAGGATGAAATCTTCATATCTTAGTTCAAATATGTAAGAGAGTTACTGAAAAAGTTTGGCATGGAAGACTCAAAACCAATTGGTACACCCATGGTAACCAGATGCAAGTTAACACAAAATGATGATTCTCCTAAAGCTAATAAAACAAGGTACATGTCAATGATTGGTGGATTACTCTATTTGAATTAGACCAAACCAGACATTATGAATGTTGTATGTATGGTTACTAGATATCAAACTGATCCAAAGGAATCACATGTGACTGCAATAAAGAGAATTTTCAGATACTTGAAAGGAACAGTTGATTTTGGTCTTTGGTATCCTAAGGATGATGATCTTACTTTGAATGACTTTACAAATAAAATTGGGAAGGAGATGTGGATGACGAGAAAAGTTCAAGTGGTGATACATTCTTCTTAGGGAAGAAGTTGGTGTCTTGGCTAAGTAAAAAGCATAATTCTATTTCCTTATCTACTATTGAGGTATAATATATTTCTGCTGCAAACAATTATACTCAAGTAATGTGGATGAAGCAAATGCTAAGAGATATAAAAATTGAGTATGATGAGCCTATTTCTATATTTTTTGATAAATCAAGTGCCATAAAAATTTCTAAGAATCTGGTGTTACATTCAAAGACAAAACATATATCTATCAAGTATCACTTTTTGAGAGACAAAGTGAGTGATAAAGAAGTCAAACTGGATTATGTGCCCACTAAGGAACAAATTGCAGATATATTTACTAAATATTTTCCTAAAGATACTTTTGAGTATCTCAGAGGGAATTTAGGGGTGATTTCCCCTCCTAATCTAAACTAAGATGCAAGTTTTTGCATCAATCTGTGCACTCATAATCATATCTTATTTCAGATTGATGTTGTGGTGGCTGCTACTTAGGGGGAGTAGCTAGATGATTCAGATATGTGGTTAAAATCTTGTGTACCTTTTCCATTGATGTCAAAGGGGGAGAAGAGAAATGTGAAAATCCTTTGAGGAAGAAAAGGGGAGAAGAGTAATGTAAGAAGGAGAAGAACAATATGATAAGAAGGAGATAGTCTGAGAAGAGACAGTTGTGTTGATGGTATTTTTCACATCATGTGTTGCCATCAATTCCAAAGGGGGAGATTGTTGGATGTTGTAGTTATATTGCTGATATGTGGTTGTCATTGATGTCAACACTATTAGAATTGATGATTCTGAAGGTTGCATATGTCGAGGATATTGAGAAAATTAGAATAAATAAGTTGCAAGAAGTTTGTGAAGCTTGAACGTTGATATTCAGAAGTCATGCATTAAAGGGTTTGTTGTTGAGCCTATCTAGTATGTTGTTCGGAAGTTTTAGAGGTCCACATCAAGATTGAAGAAAGTTATGAGCTTCTGAGTTCCTAAAATTATTCTATTACTGTAGTAGCTGTTTCTAGAAGAAGAGAATGCATTTCTGGTAAAATTATTTTTTGTGTATTCTCTTGAGATGTTCAGTGATTTTTATAGATCATGATCTATCATTGTGGTATGTCTGCATTGATTAGTGTGCTCGTGATCAAGGATTTTCCTCTGTGTGTTCAATTTTTCATTTTCTTGGCCTACATGATGGTGGTAGTGTGTTGCGAATCCTTATGGATTAATTTTTTAATGCTTGGTGTGTTTGAGGATGTTGATTTAGGTCTTCATTATGTTGTGACTGACTTAGGTTGGTACGCATTGATATTTTTTCATGAATTGGGCCGATAATTTATAATTTATTCTTTTATTTGTGGCTGACAATTTTTTTGATTTACATGTAGTGGATATATAAGAGCGATTGTTTCTTCATTTTGAAGTGTGTAAGGTATGCTCAATGACTGTATATGAAGTGTGAATGTGAAATGTGCAAATAAAGATCAGATCATTCGATTTGAGAGCAGAGTGTGAAGAAGTGTTTTTATGCCTAATTGGAACTGTCATCAGGCTTTTGTAGAAGATAATTTCTCAGTTCAACCTCATCAGATGGATTTAATCTGATTGTTTTATGTAAGGCAATGAGTCTTCCCTTTGAGCAGTGAGCTCTAGGCAGTGTGCCTGAATGCATGTGCACTCCTTATTCATTTTTCATTATACTTATAATAGGGTATAATATTGTGGACTAACATCCACTGTGGGTTTTCCCCTAATAGGGTTTCCATGTATAAAATCTTGATGTTCATGTGTTTCTGATGTGTTGTTGATTCATGGTTTCATTGTTAATTATTAGATCTGATACTAAAGGTTAATAAGGTTGAATAAGTATTAAACTATGTGACAACTAATTCACCCCCCTCTCAGTTGTCTATCCTTGTTTTTCCAACAATGATAACCTCATGTGAGGAATTTAACTAACCGTGCATTCCTTTTGTTGACCCTCTGAACCCATGATAATAGAGTTGCTTCAATGCTCCTTTGAAATTATTCCAAGTAGAATTTGGCTTCCCAAAACTACCATGAATGAACCTCAAGATGCCTCATATTTTAAAATAGGTACACTTCTACACAAAAGAAATAATAGAGAAGAAAATACATTACACCCTTCTGCATAGTTGGTAAAATTATGACAACATTAAGTCTTAGTAGGGTTCACATATAACTCCTAGTTCTTTCCTTTGATAGTCATGACTACCATGAAACCCTGAAATCTCATGAAAAGAAACTCAAAACATAATAAACCCTAAGAATAACGACCTACCCACATTAAACTCAAAATCTTCCCTAATTTTTTGTATGACACATACAACATAAATTTAATAATTTTAAGCCTTCTGGTAATGAGCTAATCCAACTGAAAAAATAACCTCTTCCAAGAAAAAATATCTCTTCAAAACATGCATATGATTCAAAACCAAGTCAAGGAATTTAAAGACCTTTAACACTTTATTCACTATTTTCCTTGAAAATAAATTCAATATTTTAAAAGATATTTTGGACCAAGGCTCTCAACATTCTAAGATAGTCATGTTATTTTTATATTTAGACCAAAAGGGAAAAATATGTTAACAGTTATCAAGGAAGAAACTTTGAATTTGGATGTAGAAATAGGTGATAAGAGCATACTGCATGTCATCAAACTACATTGTTCATATCTAAATGATGGTGATGTCTCACAAGATGTTTCTATGGGAAAATGATTAAGGGAAATGTGGAAGTGCTTAAGACATGACTAATAAAATTTCTCAAAGGTACAAATCAAGATGCCCCCTTGATTTAATTTTAGATTCTCACAAATTGAAAATGTGAAAAGAAGTGTGGAAGTGCTCATGAAACAACTCAAAAAAGTGCTCAAAGGTACAAATAAAGACACTGCAAGATATTATTGTTAGTAATTTTAGCCCCCCAAAAAGATATGCAATAGAAATTACAAGTTTGTGAAGATCAGATGCCAAAATATTTTGTTTATAACTCAAGGATATATTAGAGTTTTTGAAAATGGGCAATTCAATATTATTTTTACATGTAAATTTTAATTCCTTGTGAAATTATGGTAGTTGTCATTTTTTATGAAATTTTGATAATTGGGGTGAAAGTTATGCCCCATTAAAATTTACTTACAAAACCTGACTTTAGAGACCACAATATGTTAAAAAATGTAATTTTAGAAATTTGAATTCACCACTATGTTGGCAACAAAATCAACTTGACTATTTGTTTAAAAAAGTTTTCCTCATGGGGAAATTTTTATACAAAATTAAAAATAAGGCCTATTTTAGGCCTTGTAAGAGGGCCCAAGTGGCCCTCTAGTAGCTTGAGGGATGCATCATCGATTGAGTTACCATAGGGGCAGTGACTGAGTAAAGGGATGGGTTGAGCAATCGATAATTCTTCAAATTTTATTGGTAGTGAGAGTCATTGTTAGGAAGTTCTTTTCATGGTTAGGAGTGGAGCCACTAGTGACTACTTCCAATCAAGTGACCAAAGCCCCTCAGTTCTTGAGTGTGAGGCTTTAAGCCCTAAGAACTAAGTGCCAATGCTTTGAGCCTAGGAACTATATACAATGCCTAATGGAGATTTTAATTTTATTTATTTATTTATAAAATTTTCATACCAAATGAGCCTTGAACTGTGTGCAGGGGGCCATACAACCTCCCTAGCAATTTTTTTTCCTTAGATGCTCCTAACACTGAAAGTAGGTGAATTTTAGATTAAATTTTATCTCTTTATCCCTCTGAATATAATGGTAGGGTTCATTTGGGCTGAAGGTGCTCAAAGAAAAACTTTTTCATCAAATTTGTGATTCAAACCCTTGTTCATTGTTGTGTCATACAATGACCTAATTAGATGAAATGAATTTATCCAATATTAAATTTATTGATATTTCTAGACATGTTGGATTAACATAAAATGCTGCCAATAATTGAAAATGTTGCAATCACCATGTCTCACCAAAAAAATATGAAAATACAAGATTAATATATCTTCATAATTATTTTCTAATTCTGTAGATCATTCTAAACAAAAGAGAAGAGCATACAAGAATTTTGAAGTTCATACAAAAAATTTATTATCTCAATCAAAAACTTATGAACTCAAAAATCTAAAAAATTATGCTCTAATACCATGTTAGGATTGACTAGAATCAAAATACACAATATAACCTTCTACGAGTGAAACCAAATTAACACAATATACAAATGAGAGTGTGAAAACATACAATATGGGACTTTCATATATATGAAAGAATGAAGAGGAGAGTAGGAGAAAATGATACAATGTGAATGCACAAGTAAAGAAGATAGAGATAAAAAGAGGACTCATCATGAATCATAAGGACTATTTCTAACACATACTATGACCCAACCAAAGACCATATTTGTTCCACCTTCACCACCTTCACCACCTAGTTTCCATTTTTATAGTCGCTCCACTGGTAGAACAGTGCATGGGCCACTAGAGGGTCACCATGGCCCTCCGAAAAGGCCAAATCAAGAATTTTTTCATTTTTGCATAACTTTTGCACCAAGAGGAAATTATTGCAAATAAATAGTTAACAAAAATCTGATTCTTTCACAAACACAATGGTGTCATCAATTTTTTGATTTTGTTCTATTTTTTAACTCAAAAATTCAGCATTTGTAAGAAATTTTTGATGGGGCATAACTTGCACCTTGATTGTTGAAATTTTGCACTTTATTTGGCAGTATCAATTTTTTTTAAAGAATTCAAATTTGTATGAAAATTTAAGTTTTGGATTAGCCCAATTTTATAAAATTCACCGTGAATTATAAATGTTTAATTTTGGGATCTAGACTTAACATCATTGTAATTTTCTTGCATATACTTATGGGGGGCACAAAATAATTAATAATCAAGGGAGTGTCTTGAGTTGTGCCTTTGAACACTTCCATGAGTTGTGTCTTGAACTCTTCCACATTTCCCTTAAGATTTTTATTTTAACACTAATCATTTTGGGGAATCTAGAAATAATCAAGGGGGTGAATTGAGTTGTGCCTTTGACCACTTTCGTGAGTTGTGCCTTTGAGAACTTTCATGAGTTGTGCCTTGAACTCTTCTATGTTTACCTTAAGTATATTTTATTATCGTACTTCATTTCTAATTTTGATCTTATTAGTTATAATCATGTCTCCAAATACATGGAAAATAAGATATGATAATTGTAAGAAAAAATAAATATCATAGATGAATGCATGCTTACAAAACTTGATGACTTAAAATTTGCTTGGGAACTTCATCGGTTAAAATAGATTGCATTACAAATGGAATCAACTTTCTAGATCCTTCTAATCCAACACTTGTAGAAATATCTACTCTCACTTAGACATCTTATGGGACATCCAAATCATTTGGAGATGAACAATATAGTTTGATGGCATGCATTTAGATCTCGTCACCTATAGCTACATATAAATCTAGAGAAGCTTCCTTCATAACTTTCAAATGTTCCTTATACAAATATATTAATGCTTTGGTACTTGTTCTACATCAGTCTTCACAATGAGAATTTGATAAATTTTCAAAGAATTCATGTAGGTATTTATATCATGTACAAAAATAAGAGAAGTTTATCGTTGTTCCTATATATTCATATCAAAAATGGGAAGTCATATTGCACATATTTGTGGTGTTATTTTTAAGATAGATTTTAAGCTACAAACTATAAATTCAAACCAAAATTTTGAGATATGCAAATGCTACTATGACAAAATTTCACTAAAAATCCCCAAAATAAGCTACAAGGGTGGTGTTAATATAATGAGAGACTTGATTATATAGGAAAGGTAGAGGAGGTAGGAGGGTAGAATTGAATGGCTAACTACCCCTCCAAAGGTGAAACACATGTGAGCTCACTTGACAAGTGTGTGAGAAAGTGGAAAATATGCATGCAATAGGCATATCAATAGGTGAGTACATATGTCTCAACCACATCAAGTGAGACAAAAAACTTAAAGTTTCTAAGTGGATACTTGATCAATATGAATAGGTCAACCTATAAAGTATGATTAAATAAATAGTTTGATAAAGTTACTATTGACACCAATAACATTTGTATTGGTATGGAGGATTTTTTCTAGATTAGGACTTACTCCTTTTCGAGTCATCCTAATTGTATTTAAGTTCAATATTTTCCTATGAAGGTGGAATTAAATCATTAAACAAACATTGTACATTACTTATAGGGAAATTTATAATAAAAATAACTATAACTAAGGTAATTCCAATCAACCCATTGTTTATTGTTAAATTATTTTCAATTCCACTAGACACAAATACCATTATTAGATTGGAATAATTATATCATTTTTTATATTTATATATAGTTCTCCCCTTTACATAGGAGTTGGATAAATCTTAGACAAAATTTACCTATGTGCATACAAAAATGCATGAAAACATACATAATGACATGCATGGTAACATACATAACATGACTAGACGTCATAGTGTGGGGCCCGCCAGACGGGGGCTGAAAATTGACAAAAGCAATCAACGACACTAAACATGCGAGAAACGGTAGGTAGGAGTTAACGAAGCTGTCAGGTGGGTTTTCTTGTCTCCTATTGATCCCGTGAAGTCTCTTTCATCCACTTTTTTTTTTGGTGCGAGAAAACTAGTGAATGACATGGGCATTTTTGTTTCCAGTCTGATCATTGAAAGCTGAAGGTTTGAGTGAACGTGGAGGAGTTGGAGGAGAAAACTGACCAAATCTAGGTGCTATTTGGTAGTCTGCATGTTGTAAGCTAAATTTTGGAGTGCATAGGGAGGAGTTGGAGGAGAAAACCAGCCAAATCTAGGTGAGGGGTGCTAACCAATTCGGTTGTAAGCAGAGGGTTTTACAACACCTTATAATTTATAATTTGGGAAACACAACATTGGGATTTCAGTTATTTGAATCTCCTTGTTTAAATGTATGAATATCTTGAAAATCACACATTCCATTGTAGTGTTTAAATTTTGCATGATTGAAAAAACAAAGTGCAAAAAATAATTGTAATTTAGAAAACACAATGTCGGGTTTTAGTTATTTGAATCTCCTTTAAATGTAAAGGGTTTTCTCATGTTGGGTTGCTTGATTCTTAACACCTAATATTTTTAACCATGGAGTGTTACAAAATAGTATGAATGTCTTGAAAATCAAACATTCCATTGTTCTGTATAAATTTTGCATGATTGAAAAAATAAAGTGCACAAAATAATTATAATTGGGAAAACACAGTGATGGGTTTCATTTATTTGAATCTCCTTGTTTAAATGTGAAGGTTTGTCTCATGTTGGGTTGCTTGCTTCTTAACAAATAGGACATTGCAACATGGAATGTTACAAAAAAATATGAATGTCTTCAAAATCACACATTCCATTGTTGTGTTTAAATTTTGCATGATTGAAAAATTAAAGTGCACAAAATAAATGTAATTGGGAAAAAACGGTGTGGGGTTTCAGTTATTTGAATCTCCTTGTTTAAATAAAAAGGTTGTCTCATGCTGGGTTTCTTGCTTCTTAACACCCACGGTTTTGCAACATGGAATGCTACAAAATAGTATGAATATCTTCAAAATCACATATTCCATTGTTGTGTTTAAATTTTGCATTATTGAAGAAATAAAATGCACAAAATAACTATAATTTGAAAAACACAGTGTTGGGTTTCAGTCATTTGAATCTCCTTGTTTAAATGCAAAGGGTTGTCTCATGCTGGGTTGCTAGGTTCTTAACACCCATGGTTTTGCAACATGGAATGCTAAAAAGTAGTATGAATGTCTTTAAAATAACACATTGCATTGTTGTGTTTAAATTTTGCATGATTGAAGAAATAAAGTGCACAAAATAATTGTAATTCAGAAAACACAGTGTTGGGTTTCAATCATTTGAATCTCCTTGTTTAAATGCAAAAGGGTATATCATGTCAGGTTGCTAGATTCTTTACACCCATGGTTTTTCAACATGGAATGCTACAAATAGTATGAATGTCTTCAAAATCACACATTCCATTGTTGTGTTTAAATTTCACATGATTGAAGAAATAAAGTGCACAAAGTAACTATAATTCAAAAACTAAAGTGTTGGGTTTCAGTCATTTGAATCTCCTTGTTTAAATGCAAAGGGTTGTCTCTTGCTGGGTTTCTATCTTCTTAACACCCATGGTTTTGCAACATGGAATGCTAAAAAATAGTAGGAATGTTTTCAAAATCACACATTCCATTTTTGTGTTAAATTTTGCATGATTGAAGAAATAAAGTGCACAAAATAACTATAATTCAGAAAATATAGTATTGGGTTTCAATCATTTGAATATCCTTGTTTAAATGCAAAAGGGTATATCATGATGGGTTGCTAGCTTCTTAACACCACGGTTTTGCAACATGGAATGCTACAAAATAGTATGAATGTCTTCAAAATCACACATTCCATTGTTGTGTTTAAATTTCACATGATTGAAACATAAAGTGCACAAAATAACTTTAATTGGGAAAACATGGTGTCGGGTTTCAATTATTTGAATCTCCTTGTTTAAATGCAAAGGGTTCTCCCATGTTGGGTTGCTAGCTTCTTGACACCCACAATTTTGCAACATTGAATGCTACAAAATAGTATGAATATCTTCAAAATCACATATTCCATTATTGTGTTTAAATTTTGCATTCTTGGAAAAATAAAGTGCACAAAATAACTGTAATTCAGAAAAAACGGTGTTGGGTTTCAGTCATTTGAATCTCCTTGTTTAAATGCAAAAGGATATATCATTCTGGGTTGAAAGCTTCTTGACACCCATAGTTTTGCAACATGGAATGCTACAAAACAATATAAATGTCTTCTATCACACATTCCAATGTTGTGTTTAAATTTCATATGATTGAAAAAATAAAGTGCACAAAATAACTTTCATTCAGAAAACATAGTGTGGGGTTTTAGTTATTTGAATCTCCTTGTTTAAATGCAAAGGCTTGTCTCATGCTCGATTGCTAGCTTCTTAACACACATGGTTTTGCAACATGGAATGCTACAAAACCGTATGAATGTCTTCAAAATCACACATTCCATTGTTGTGCTAAAATTTTGCATGATTGAAAAAATAAAATACACAAAATAACTATAATTGGGAAAAAACAGTGTGGGGTTTCAGTTATTTGAATCTCCTTGTTTAAATGAAAAGGGTTGTGTCATGTTGGGTTGATTTCTTCTTAACGCCCACGGTTTTGCAACATTGAATGCTGAAAAATAGTATGAATGTCTTCAAAATCATGTGCATTCCATTGTTGTGTTTAAATTTCTCATGATTGAAAAAATAAATTGCACAAAATAACTGTAATTCGGAAAACACAATGTTGGGTTTCAGTCATTTGAATCTCCTTGTTTAAATGCAAAGGGTTGTCTCATGTTGGGTTGCTAGCTTCTTAAAACCCATGGTTTTGCAACATGGAATGCTACAAAATAGTATGAATGTCTTCAAAATCACACATTTCATTATTGTGTTTAAATTTTGCATCATTGAAAAAATAAAGTGCACAAAATAATTGTAATTGGGAAAACACGGTGTAGGGTTTCAGTTATTTGAATATCTCCTTGTTTAAATGCAAAGGGTTGTCTCATGCTGGGTTGCTAACTTCTTAACACCCACAGTTTTGCAACATGGAATGCTACAAAATAGTATGAATGTCTTCAAAATCACACATTCCATTGTTGTGTTTAAATTTTGCATGATTGAAAAAATAAAGTGCACAAAATAATTGTAATTGGGAAAACATGATGTGGGTTTTCAGTTATTTGAATCTCCTTGTTTAAATGAAAATGGTTGTCTCATGTTGGGTTGCTAGCTTCTTAACACCCATGATTTTAGAACATCAAATGCTACAAAAGAGTATGAATGTCTTCAAAATCACACATTCCATTGTTGTGTTTAAATTTCACATGATTGAAGAAATAAATTGCACAAAATAATTGTAATTTAGAAAACATAGTGTTAGGTTTCAGTTATTTGAATCTCCTTGTTTAAATGCAAAGGGTTGTCTCATGCTAGGTTGCTAGCTTCTTAACACCCACAGTTTTGCAGCATGGAATGCTACAAAACAGTAGGAATGTCTTCAAAATCACACATTCCATTATTGTGTTTAAATTTTGCATGATTGAAAAAATAAAGTGCAAAAAAACACTTTAATTGGGAAAACATGGTGTGGGTTTCAGTTATTTGAATCTCCTTATTTAAATGTAAAGGGTTGTCTCATGCTGGGTTGATTGCTTCTTAACAACCATGATTTTGGAACATGGAATGCTACAAAACAATATGAATGTCTTGAAAATCACACATTCCATTGTTGAGTTTAAATTTCACATGATTGAAAAAATAAAGTGCACAAATTACTTTAATTTGGAAAACATTGTGTGGGGTTCAGTTATTATAATCTCTTCGTGTAAATGCAAAGGGTTGTCTCATGTTGGGTTGCTTTCTTCTTAACACCCATGATTTTGCAACATGGAATGCTAAAAAACAGTATGAATGTCTTCAAAATCACACATTCCATTGTTGTGTTTAAATGTTACATGATTGAAAAAATAAAGTGCACAAAATAACTGTAATTGGGAAAACACAGTGTTGAGTTTTAGTTATTTGAATCTCCTTGTTTAAATGCAAAGATTTTTCTCATGCTAGGTTGCTAGCTTCTTTACACCCACGGTTCTGCAACATGGAATGCTACAAAATAGTATGAATGTCTTCAAAATCACACATTCCATTGTTGTGTTTAA
Source organism: Sequoiadendron giganteum (assembly GCA_007115665.2). Lineage (NCBI taxonomy): Eukaryota > Viridiplantae > Streptophyta > Pinopsida > Cupressales > Cupressaceae > Sequoiadendron > Sequoiadendron giganteum. The sequence continues at coordinate 483,905,606 of CM021102.1, forward strand.
ATTTCATATGATTGAAAAAATAATTTGCACAAAATAACTGTAATTAGGAAAACAAAGTGTGGGGTTTTAGTTATTTGAATCTCATTTTTTAAATGCAAAGGGTTGTCTCATGCTCGGTTGCTATCTTCTTAACACCCATGGTTTTGCAACATGGAATGCTAAAAAATAATATGAATGTCTTCAAAATCACATATTATATTGTTGTGTTTAAATTTTTCATGATTGAAAAAATAAAGTGCACAAAATAACTGTAATTGGGAAAACACGGTGTGGGGTTTCAGTTATTTGAATCTCTCCTTGTTTAAATGGAAAGGGTTGTCTCATGTTGGTCTACTTGCTTCTTAACACCAACGGTTTTGCAACATGGAATGCTAAAAAAAAGTATGAATGTCTTCAAAATCACACATTCCATTGTTGTGTTTAAATTTTGCATGATTGAAAAAATAAAGTGCACAAAATAATTGTAATTGGGAAAACGCAGTGTTGGGTTTTAGTTATTTGAATCTCTTTGTTTAAATGCAAAGGGTTGTCTCATGCTAGGTCGCTAGCTTCTTAACACCCACAGTTTTGCAACATGGAATGCTACAAAACAGTATGAATATCTTAAAAATCACACATTCCATTGTTGTGTTTAAATTTAGCATGATTGAAAAAATAAAGTGCACAAAATAATTGTAATTCAGAAAACACAGTGTGTGGTTTCAGTTATTTGAATCTCCTTGTTAAAATTCAAAGGGTTGTCTCATGTTGGGTTTTTTGCTTCTTAACACCCACAGTTTTGCAGCATGGAATGCTACAAAATAGTATGAATTTCCTTAAAATAACATATTCCATTGTTGTGTTTAAATTTTTCATGATAGAAAAAACAAATTGCACAAAATAACTATAATTGGGAAAACACGGTGTGGGGTTTCAGTTATTTGAATCTCCTTTTTAAATGAAAAGGGTTGTCTCATGTTGGGTTGCTTTGCTTCTTAACACCCATGGTTTTGTAGCATGGAATGCTACAAAATAGTATGAATGTCTTCAAAATCACATATTCCATTGTTGTGTTTAAATTTTGCATGATTGAAGAAATAAAGTGCACAAAATAACTATAATTCGGAAAACACAGTATTGGGTTTCAGTCATTTGAATCTCCTTGTTTAAATGCAAAGGGTTGTCTAATTAAGGGTTGCTAGCTTCTTAACACCCACAGTTTTGCAACATGGAATGCTACAAAACAATATGAATTTCTTCAAAATTACACATTCCATTGTTGTGTTTAAATTTTGTATGATTGAAAAAATAAAGTACACAAAATAATTGTAATTTAAAAAATGCAATGTTGGGTTTCAGTTATTTGAATCAATAAATTATTTTTCTCATTCACCATGGTCTGCTTCTTTTCAAGTATTTCTACAACAAATTCCTTTGTGATTTCATGCATTCTAGTACCCGTTGCCTCTTGAAGTATTTGAAAAATCTTATGTTCCTCAAGCCACAGTGTTTTCCAACATTGAATTACTAATATACAAAACGAGTGTAATGGAAACCTTACACTACCAATGTAAGAAAGGGCACCATGAAAATTTACCAAAAATATTACTTAGAGTCTAAATTGCGTTTTGATTCATCATATCATGAAAATATAGGCAGCTAGGAAAACATTGTGGATTGCGAGTTAGTTTGTTGAGTTTCTACAAATCTGAAGGGTGGAGAATTTGGAGAGTTGCAGCTAGGGGATACATAAAACTAACCATATTTAGTTGAGGGGTGACCAACCATTTGTGTTCTTATACATGGAGGGTTTTTCAACACTATGTGGGTTGCAGGTGTCTTAACGCACTGTATTTTCCAACCTCTAATTATATTTTTGCCTATTGTAAGCTAAAGGGTGGAATTTTTTTTTGTGTGCTTGATGTTCTTTTGCTAGTCATATTTAGTTTTATGTTGAAAGATGTTTGGAAGCCATAAAATTAATTACATTTTATTATTTACGTTACGGTTATAGGCTACATATAATGTAAGGGTTGGACTTCTCATCCAAATGTTTAACCTGTACTTTTTTAGTTCATGAATTTTCATATACACTTTTTTTGGTCATGTTAACTCACCCAAAATGGAAGGCTCCATATGACAACATGCCTTCTCAGGTAAAACAGGTTTGTAGACCCCATCTACTATGGCGTCTTATTCTTTTTTTATGTGAGGTTGCAATTTTACCTGTGGTCTTTATGTCCACTTGGAGGTTCAAGTAGACACTATGTTTTCCAACATGCATTGGTTCACATCATGGTTGATAGGGGAATTTACACATGTATGCCTTTCTTGATTCATGACATTACAGAATTATTATTTTTTCAACATATGCAATTTTTTTTTTATTCTTTTGGCATTGGTGGCAACAATGGATGCACATTTATTTTCATAGAAAGTTATCATAAAAGGTTTTGGTAGCCCTTTAACCTTTCCTCTCTATTAACACATACACATGCACCAGAAGCAACGCATCTTCCCTAATACATCTATTCTTGCAACACTAAAATTAATTACATAGTGTTATGCACATTACACTCATATGCCACATACAAAGTTGTAGGTTGAACCACTCATCGTGTGGTTCAACCTTCAATTGCTTATTTCATGAATTGTTAGATGCACTTTTTATCCTCATGTTAAGTCACACCAAATGGAAGGCTGAGTATCACAATATTCCTCCTCAAATAAAAAGAGGTTTGTACACCCCATATACTCCTTAATCTTTGTTAGATTTACATACAGGGTTGCGAATTTACTTGTGGTATTTACGTTTGCATGGAGGCTCATCTACACACTGTGTTTTCCAACCCACATTCACATACATCATGGTTGATAGGACATTTTACATCTTTTGGGATTTCCTCTTTCTCTCCATTACTAATTCATCTTTTTTTCAACAGATGCAACAAACATGCTATCATTTTGGCATTGTTGGCAGAAATGGATGCACTTTTTATTTTTACATACAAGATTCTCATGAAAGGTTTCGATTGCTTTCTAACCTTTCATCTCCTTTAACATATACACATGCAGCACAACCAATGTATTTTCACAAGATAATTCATTTGTTGTTGCAATTGTATACGTAATTGCATACTCTTTTCCATGTTACACTCATATGCCACATATGAAGTTCTAGGGTGAATCACTCATTGTGTGGTTCAACCTTCACTTGTTTATTTCAATAATTGCTAGATGTGCTTTTTCTCCTCATGTTAACTCATGTGAAATGGATAGAATGAATATCACAACATGCCTCCTCAGGTAAAAGAGGTTTGTACACCCCATATACTACTTAAACTTTGTTATATTTACATGCGAGGTTGAAAATTTACTTGCAGTCTTTATGTTTGCATGGAGGTTCATCTACACACTATTTTTTCCAACCTGCATTCACTTACATCATGGTTGATAGGATATTTTATGGTACACCTTTCTGGCTTTCCTCATCCTCTACATTATTGATTGATCTTTTTTTCAACAGATGCAACAAACATGTTATCATTTTGGTGTTGCTGGTAGAAATGGATGTACTTTTTATTTTGACATACAAGGTTCTCATCAAAGGTTTTTATTTCTTTCTAACCCTTCATCTCCTTTAACACATACACATGCAACACAACCAACATATTTTCCCAAGATAATACATATTTTTTTGCTATTGTATAAGTAATTACATATTGTTATGCATGTTACACTCCTACGCCACATAGAAAGTTGTAGGTTGAACCACTCATTGTGTGGTTCAACCTTGGCTTGTTTATTTCATCAATTTCTAGATGTTCTTTAACTCCTCATGTTAAGTCATGTGAAATAGGAGGCTAAATATCAGAACATGCCTCCTCAAGTAAAATAGGTTTGTAGAACCCATATACTCTAAAATATTTGTTATATTTACATGTGGGGTTGTGAATTTACTTGCGCTCTTTATGTCATCAAAAGTTTTGGTTGTCATTTTATGTTGTCGTTGTCTATGTCCACCGATATGATGAGATAAAAATTCCAATTTCTAGCCCGCATTTGTGTTATATTTTATGCATAGCTTGATTCAATCTATCACCTTTAATTTTCCTCAATTGAAGTTGACAACCTCCTATTAGTTTCATGTGGGTGACAAAAATGCAAGCACATTTTATTTACGTTCAATGAATGATTGCTTTCTTTTTCTTGACACAATCCACACTAATTTTAAATATTAATCCAATTATGTCCTTTCGTAGAATGAGGAAACCTTTAAAATAGAAGAAGTAAGATGAATTGGACATTCAAGATGTACAAAATGGAGGCACTCCTTTTTCCTCTTCCGATTTGCAACAAACTCCTATTTTTGTCAAGAAGGATGGGGTTCCTAACCTTCTCGCAGAAATTACTCGTATGAGAATTGATGATTTAATTCATGGTGAAATGTGCATTGAAGGTTTTGAAACTAAATTTATCAACAAGAAAAAAAGAGAACCTACCACCACGCGTCCCATTGACGACAAAAATTATGTCAAAACAATTTGGTATCAAAGGTTTTTATCTTTCAACATTTATTTATATGTTCCAATGATATTTTACTCTCTCTTGCTTTCAGATTATGAGACTATGCCTTCTTCATAGCCACTGGTGTCAATATGGTCCCACAGACCACATAGACCAACATGATCCAAAGAATAGAGACTTACATGATCTAGAGAACAAAGACCAACATGATGCAAAGAAGAAACAACAAAAGATTTTTACATAAATGTGGGGTTGTCAATACCACTTCATGGTAAAGGTTATGAATTGAAAACCCGATGTTTCCTATATTATCTACAAAAAAATGTTCTACGTCGATAAAAAAGGTGAATTTTAACATGGCATTAGTGACACAAGTGGAGATAGGTGTTCTATTTTTTCGCTAATCTATCCACAGAGTGCAAAATCTATATTGAAAGCCTTTTTCTCATGGACTTTAGTGCTGATATAATAATGGATAGACACATCAATGATCTTGTCTTATGTGGCACGATGTTAAAGAGAGATCAATTCCTTACAAGAAAGGATGTAATGAATGTCTGGCGAAAGGTGTGTTCTACTCATGCATAAAAACACAAAGTCGATTTGGCAAGTATCATGATGTGGAATGGACAAGACTTTGATAAATTATTCTACTTTCAACAACCCAATGGGAAAGATACACCTTTCATTATTGAGGTTCAAATACCATGGATGGGTATATACAGGATCATGATGGGCCAAAAAGTGGCGATATGTAAGTGATATGATTGCCCATGTGGTTGGCGAATTTTTTTTTACCCAAAATTGATGAAACAAAAAGGGTTTTTAAAGGAGATTCTCAGCTTTCCACCAATATAAATTATTCTTTACTTTGAATTTAATAAATAATTATTATTCATTTCTATTTGAATTACGAATAAAGTCCTGATTGATAGGTTGATTGAAAAACATCTATAACTTTCAAACAATATTACATTTTTTGAATCCAAAACATGTGCCACATTCTATGCTTTGCATACTATAGGATTAAAAAATAATTGAATTTCATGAAGTTTTGACCAAGTTAAGGTGGTCAGACATACGAGTTTTTATATTTTTTAAAATTTGTAATAAAAAAATCATAATTAATTACTTACTTGGAAAAAAGTTACAAAAAAATATGCATCACATTGGGACATGAGTCCTCTACTTATATCTAAAATATTATTAAAAATATTATCATTTTATTGTCGTTAGGGTGGTCAGACAGACACCTACTTTGTATTTTTTCCTTGAAATTTAAGTACTACTATATTGAAATTTCAAACTTTCACCAAATAGATTTAAAAATAAAAAATAAAACTAGTAGTTTAGAAAGTACATTCAATTTTCTATAGATTCTATTCTTACATATTTTTGAAATAATATAGATAACTTATTCAAAATTTTACGTCAAGTTTCCTAACTCTAATTTTTTGAATTTTCATTGCCACTTAAGGGCCTATTTTTTCCATGATGATCCTGCACATACCCAGATGCTAGATAAGATGGTTAGCCACTCGCACAATTTAGTCATCTTGATGGATTCCATGTTTTCCACTAAAAAATATGGGGTGAGGCCTTACAAACATTGACAAATAGTTCTTCATCTTTTCAATGATCTTGTTGGCTATAAACCTAACAATGCTCATGTTGAGTTGTTATCTCTATAGTTACCATTGTATTCTTTGATCATTTTTCGATGAGAAATAGAGTGGTGTGCCAGTTGTGTGGGTAGTGTCCACACAAAACAATATTGAGGACATCTCTTTGTGGCTACGCATATTGCATGATCGTGGAAGAAGAGCCAGACTCGACTGAAGAATCAATGCATTTTTTACCGATGATGCGACTGTAGAAATCTAAGCCATATAATATGTGCATCTCTTTGTTCATTTGTGTACCTTTCTCATTTTCTATTTATCTTCAATGCAACTTTCTTTTGCAGATAAACGGTAAATAATATCGTTTGTATTGTCTATTAGGGTTGTCTTTCAATGTCATGTGTTGATATTCCTTTGGCATGCTAAAAGGGCTTGGTTGAAGAATGTATTTAAGTATGCAACCAAGGAAAGGGCAATATAAATCTTCTGCAGACTTGGCACGATCATGATGGAAATCGGTGACAACGATGATAGTGTCACTTAGCTACTGAACTTTCTTTGAGGAGTTCAATGATCAACCATGATTTCTAGAGTACTTCAACAAGACATGGTGTGAAGGAGAAGGTCAAATTGGCGAGTTGACAATTTTTTTCACCTTTTAGGATTCACAGCATTCACATTATTTGACATTACCTATAATACATTGTGGTTTACTTGACTATTGGATTTATTTTTTTCATAGCCATGTGGGCGAAAAACTTCAGAACATTCCCACATGCCAACCAGGATACAAATGCAACCATTGAGTCATACCATTGCTTACTCAAAACTCAGTACTTGCCTAATCATTCTAAAAAATGCACTAGGAGAATGGACTATTTTTTATTACACACTTGTGTATAAAATGGAACCTTTCTATAGGCAAAAGGAAAAGTTGTATTATTATGGTTTTTCAACGAACTATAAGTTTTTAAAAATGCGATCTAGTTTGGAGCAAGCCAAGGAAATTTGAGATGATAATTTATTCCCAATGAAACGCATCTTGGATGGTACTAGGTGAAAAGTCAAAGTAGGTCCAACCACTACCTTGTTTAGAAATTTGGGGAGCACCTTTTTGTCTATGAGTGCCCTTGGATTTTGCAAGGGAACACTTGCAAACATGTCCTGAAGGTTGTTGGCTTGATTAAAAGATCATCTCTCATTGAAGGGGTGGTTCACGGTAAGTGAATTTCAATTCAAATTTTGTTACTTTATGGGATTCAATTGTGTTTTCCATTTTCTACTGCCTAGTACAAGTTTCATTTTTTTGGTCATTTAGACAGGGGAGGTCAACCAATTGATAAAGGGATAGATTTGAATGAGACATTTTCATAGGGGGGCGTCGAAGAAAATAATCCTAATCTTCTCACCCCTACACAAGCTCCTTCTATCACTAATATATATGATGAACATGTGCTCAAAATGTGTATTTGGAATGACACAAACCAAATATTGAAAAAAGTGATGAGTACACCTCCACAGTTTCTACACTAGGTGCAATCATATGCATAGTGTGTGGAGAGGTTTCTATAGTACCTACAACAATCAAACGCATTTCCCTTTGAATTCATTCCCGATCTTGATGAAGTTGCAACTAGCACCATTCACATGCATCCATGGTTTAGTGCAAGTAGGGATCATCGTCGATGTGCAACCCATCGTACGAAGCATTCTACAGAACACTCAAATCACCAAACTCCTTTGTATGAATCCTTTCCGTTCTCTACAAAAAATATCTCCAATGTGAATGTGAATATGCAATGTCAGACTTCAGGAGCACCTGCTATGGATGTGGCAGAGGAAACAACATATAATACAGGTGACTATGAGAAAACCCATTTCAATTTCCATATTGTAATACAAAATGGTATTGCACATTTATTTTTCTAGTATGTTCTTCTACCACGTCATAAAATTTATGATTTATTTTTTGGCCCTTTTTGTTCGCTTCAGCACTCCAATCTGGGGAAAGGAGTCCTTGTCGATGAATGTCTTTCATGATTGTAAAACCAATGGAAGGTATGGTTAAAATTTAATAACTATGTGTACATAAGTCCAATTTTCGGTATAACATTATGCGATACCATGGTTCATTATAAAAAATTGGCTACGATGACAGGGTGATGTCAGCCAATGCGCATTCACTCTACTACTTCTTCAAGAGTTACTAAGGATTGCACAAGAATACTTCAGTGAACCTTTGTCTTTAGGTAAGCATAGTGCACATGGTCCTTCCTCAACCCATGAAGAGAAACAAGAGTCTGTTCAGTGAAAATTTTATCTATTTCTTTCACATTGCTCGCTTCTTTTCATGTGTTCTCATACTCCCAAGTCACTAAAAATGGTCATAGTTTTTGCACTGTTGGAAACAAATTGTCCCCATGTCACTTTGTTCCTTGTGAAAAGTTTTGTTTCATTACAACTGAAAATGGTCAAGGTCTCTGCACTATTGGAAAACACGTTTTCCCTACACACTTTCCCTATCACCAATCTCAAACCCATTCTATTGACGCATATTTCACACAGTGGGCTTCTATCCCACAAGAAATCTTCACAAAGACAATACTCTCAACATAGTAGAATTTAGGTTTTCAACTTCTCAGGCCCAAACCAGTTTAATCACCATCTTTAGACTCCTTACAAGCTTTAATTCAAACAAAACAAACCTTTACCAAGTCCTCTCTTTCATATTTTCATCATTTCTTCACGACTATCCTTAATGTGCTACCATGGCACTCAAACACAAACTTTATTTTACAAGGCACAACCAACCTACTCAATGCTTAATACATCTTTATTTGAGTTAAAATAGAAAAATAAAACTCTTCACAAGGTCTGCCCTTACACACCATTCCCATTTCCTTCATTGGCTATTCAAATTCCTACTAGCCATTAAAATCAAGATGCCCCTACATCACATGTAGAGGTTGTTTTAGATGTTTAGTCTATTTTGAATTTTTATGTTACATGCAATTGTTATTTTAGATAAATGTTCATAGTCTTTGCACTGTTGGAAAACATGCTATCCCTACATAGTTAGTTCGTTATGAAATTTTTTCTTCCACTTTCAAATTTTTGAGCAACTATATCATACACTCCAAATTTTTTGAAACTTATTTCATTGTATTAGAACCATTATGTATTTAAGTATGCATAAAAAAAAAGCTTAGAAAGCCGCATAATTTAGAAGTGTACTTTGTTTTTTGAAAAAAAAAAAATATAAAACTTTCTGATGTTGTTTGTTGTTCTCTTTTTTCCTGAGTATTAGCTTTGTTTATTTTATTTTTGTTGTTATCTATCATAACCAGTGCAAGAATCAAGCCTCTATTTGGATTTAGAGAAGCCATCATACAAAGTGCAAATTTCTAATTAGATAATGTTATTGTATCTTCTGAAATTTTTGTTGTCTTTCATTTCAGGCATTTTAGCTCCTATTGTTCTAGTCATCAATTTCCATATTCCCATTTGAGAAAATAAACATGTTGCTTTATGAAGAATATGTACAATATCTTCAGTGAAAACATTATCTATACCTTCCAATTTTCTTGCTTCTTTTTCAGTGTTTCCATTGCATTGACAATGTCTTTCTACTTATAAAATGTAGTTGTACATTCTAAAAAGTTGTTTTTCATTTTAGGCATTTCAGCACCTATTGCTCCAGTTGTATAGAAGATGTCACACTATTCATGAGCATGGATCTCTAGTTGGTTAACTAGCTACCATTGGTATCTTCCATGCAATATTATTGTTCGCATTAAAGAATTAAGTCTCCCATACAGGTTGCGGGAAAAAATGTTAAGGAGAATTGATAGAAAAGGGCCAAACCGCACTGATTTGAACTACCATAATTATGCTCACTTCTTTAACGTCTTTGGTTTATGGGAAAAAATGGGCATGGATGTTCAATATTACAATATACAAATAGATATTGTAAATTTATGTGATTGGCCAATGTCTCTTTACCGTGAAAATTCGAGACCTCTTCCTAGCTGGATGCATCTAGAAGGTATGCATTCCACGAATTGTAATCTTACACAAGAAAAATATTATGGATGAGCCAAGCATGAGGTTTATGAGATTCCTTAAGGGGGAATCTCTAGTTAGCAATCACATGGGTCATGTGTAGGAATAGTTGTTGGTCATCTTCAAATTCAACCACATTGTCAGGTTTGAGATCCACCATGTCAGAACATTGTTCAGGCTGCTACATGCATATTATGGGGTGCCAACGTTGTATGCTGTCAATTCCACCTTGATAATTAGAGTGCAAAAAATCCTTTTGGATGCTGAGAACGCAAAAATTATACCTGTTCATAAATGGTTGACATAATTCTCAGTGTTAGCAGTATTAAATGTGGCTTGTAATTTTCTTCACAAACTATAATATTAAATCAAAATGTTTATACATCTGATTGTTTGATGGGAATTTTTTATCTGAGATCAAATCTGAAAAAATTTCAAAACATTGTGACAACCGTGTTCGTTGTCCATCCTGCAAATTTTTTTGTGCATTTTTTGTTCGCAACTTCTTATGATATTGAAATGAAATGTTTGTTGCAAGTTGGCATTGTTATAAAATATAAAGGTCTTTTTCAATATTGTTATAAATTGTGAAGCTTAAGTTGACTATTTATGCACTTTGTTTTTCACAGAGATGTCAGTCATTAAGGAAAAGCAACACAAATCTAATAAGTTCAATGCCATGTTTGATGATAAAATCTGAAGGTGAAATTCAATACACCGTGTTGTTACAGTCTGCATAACAGTAATTCTTGTCTTTGAACAATATTTGAGAAGTGAGTGACAACCTTGTATTTTTTTCCATTCTTCAACCTTTTTGTGCATCTTGTGTTCCAAACATATGACGGTATTGCAATGGAATGTTTGCTGGAAGTACGGGTTGTTATAAAATATGAAGGTGAAATTCAATGCACTATTTTGTTATAGTTTTCATAATAGTAATTGTTGTCTTTGAATAATATTTGAGAAGTGAGTGACAATATTGTATGTTTTTCCATTCTACAACTTTTTTTGTGCATCTTGTGTTCTAAACATATGACGATATTACAATGCAATGTTTGCTGCAAGTAAGGGTTGTCATGAAATATGAAGGTGAACTTTAATGCACTGTTTTATTACAATCTGCATAACAATAACTATTGTCTTTGAATGAAATTTGAGAAGTGAGTGACAACATTGTATGTTTTCCATTCTACAACTTTTTTTGTTCATCTTGTCTTCTAAACATATGACAATATCACAATAGAATTTTTGCTGCAAGTAAGGGTTGTCATCAAATATGAAGGTGAAATTCAATGCACTAGTTTGTTATAGTCTACATAAAAATAACTGTTGTCTTTGAATGAGATTTGAGAAGTGAGTGACAACCTTGTATGTTTTTCCAAACTGCATCTTTGTTTTTCCATCTTGTGTTCCAAACATATGACGATATTACAATGGAATGTTTGTTGCATGTAAGGGTTTTCATGAAATATGAAGTTGAACTTCAATACATTTGTTGTTACAGTCTGCATAATAGTAAATTTTTTCTTTCAAGCATATTTGAGAAGTCAGGGACAACCCTATGTGTTTTCCATCATGTAACTTTTATTTGTGCATCTTGTGTTCTAAACGTATTATGATATTTAAATGGAATATTTCCTGAAAGTAAGGGTTCTTATAAAATATGAAGTTGAACTTCAATACATTCTATTGTTATAGTCTGCATAATAGTAACTCACATATTTGAACAAAATTTGAGAAGTCAGATACAACCTAGTGTGTTTTACATCATGCAACTTTTATTTGTGCATCTTGTGTTCTAAACTTATGACGATATTGACATGGAATGTTTCCTGAAAGTAAGGGTTCTTATAAAATATGAAGCTGCACTTCAATACATTGTGTTGTTACAACCTACATAATAGTAACTCATATCTTTGAACTACATTTGAGAAGTTAGGGACAACCCTATGTTTTTTCCATCATGCAACTTTTTTTTGTGCATCTTGTGTTCTAAATGTATGACAATATTGAAATGGAATGTTTCCTGAAAGTAAGGGTTCTTATAAAATATGAAGTTGAACTTCAATACACTATTTTGTTACAGTCTCTAGAACATAAAGTGCCCATTGCATATGCTTACATTTGTAAGTAAGTTTTCATAACGAAGTAACTTGTATAGGACATCACATTTTCCAACACTACAAATAATGCAAGCATTCTATTTGTTCCAATAACATGAAAAAAGGAAATGCCATTTCCACTCTACCAACTATTATAAAATCTGAAAGTTAACTTCATTACATTTTTGGAGTGTAAAAAATAAAAAAAAATTCATGAAATATGAAGGTGGACTTAAATTCATTTTTGGAGCATCGGAGATAAATAATCATAAGGAAATAACTCACAGTAGACATTGTGTTTTCCAACGGTGTAATCCATGCAAGCATTTTATATGTTCCAATCACATGGAAAAAGGAAATATGTCATTTCGAGTCTACCAAATAGTCGTTCAAAAAATTCAAAGTGGACTTCATTTCATTTTTGGGAGCATAGGAAATAAACACTCTCCAAAAGAAAATAACTGATAAGGGACAGTGTGTTTTCCAACACAACAACCAATGCAAGCATTTTCTTTGTTACAATCACATGAAAAAGGAAAAGCTTCCATCTGCACTTTACCAAATCATTGTTCTAAAATTGAAAGTGGAATTCACTTCATTTTTGGAGTGTGAGAAATCAAATTTTTTTGTAATGAAATAACTGACAAGGGACAGTGTTTTTTCCAACACTACAAGCATATTATGCATTCCAATCACATGGGAAAAGGAAATATGCCATTTCGACACTACCAAATAGTCATTTAAAAAAAATTGTTAGTGGAATTAATTTCATTTCAGGAGCATACAAAATAAACACTTTCCATAAGAAAATAACTGATAGGGGACAGTGTGTTTTCCAAAACTACAATAAATGCAAGAATTTTATTTGTTACAATCACATGAAAAAGGAAAAGTTGCCATCTGAACTCTACCAAATCATTGTTCTAAAATTCAAAGTGGACTTCACTTCCTTTTTGTAGTGTGACAAATCAAAACGTTTCGTAACGAAATAACTAACAAGGGACAGTGTGTTTTCCAACACTGCAAGCAATGTAAGCATTTTATGTGTTCTAATCACATGTGAAATATGCCATTTCGACTCTGGCAAATAGTCATTTTAAAAAAACTGCAAGTGGACTTAATTTCATTTTAGGAGCATACGAAATAAACACTTTCCATAAGAAAATAACTAACAAGGGACACTATATTTTCCAACACTGCAACAAATGCAAGAATTTTATTTGTTATAATCACATGAAAAATGAAAAGCTTCCATCTGCACTCTACCAAATCATTTTTCTAACATTCAAAGTGGACTTCACTTATTTTTTGGAGCGTAAAACTTTTCGTAATGAAATAACTGATAAGGGACTACGTGTTTTCCAACATTGTAAGCAATGCAAGCATTTTATGTGTTCCAATAACATGGAAAAAGGAAATATGCCATTTTGACTCTACCAAATATTTTTTTTAAGAAAACTACAAGTGGACTTAATTTCATTTTAGGAGCATACGAAATAAACAATTTCCATAAGCAAATAACTGACAAGGGACACTGTGTTTTCCAACACTGCAGCAAATGCAAGCATTTTATTTGTTACAATCACATGAAAAAGGAAAAATTTCCATCTACACTCTACCATATCATTTTTCTAAAATTCAAAGTGGACTTCACTTCCTTTTTGTAGTGTGACAAATCAAAACTTTTCGTAATGAAATAACTGACAAGGGACAGTGTGTTTTCCAACACTGCAAGCAATGTAAGCATTTTATGTGTTCCAATCACATGTGAAATATGCCATTTCGACTCTGGAAAATAGTCGTTTTTGAAAAAACTGCAAGTGAACTTAATTTCATGATGAAATAATGAAATCCACAATGTAGAATCAATAGTTTAAGCCTGTCTCATCATATGCTACATTTCCTATTCATTGCAATTGAGTTCAAGCCTATGTAATTCATGGCTCATTTCTTAGGGTTCTTGTGTATTTTGGGAGGGGTGATTCCAATTCCATGAACCCTCGCAAATGATGAACATAAAATGATAGATTTATTCATAATTTGTGCTTTGTCCTTGGCACGTTTAACACCTTCACCCTATAACAAACAATTAATCACAATTAAGGTATGGATGGAAACAATATAAGGTAGTATGTTATATATAGAAACATATCATTTATGTGCACCTTTGGAACAAAATGCTTCATCTCATAGAGCTTCCATATCAAAAATACACCCACACACTCTTTAATAGTCTCTGCACCAGGACGTGGAAAAGGCACATAGTTCTCACCAACAAAGGCCTCAACAATGCTTACTCTCACATAATTTTCTAGGTTCTTAAAGCCATGGGTTTCAGCCTTTCTGTCGACAACATGTACAATGCCTTTTGCAACCCGTTTATGCTGCCTCAAAAGATCAACATGATCATCGACCTTAAAATTGATGCCCTTGAATTCTATCATTTGTTCATCCACAAGATTTGGCTGCAACGAAAACATCATTGACATGAATCATAATTGAATGCATATTAAAGGATTCATAAAGAAATAAGAACAAAATCATGGAAGTGTGTTGGGTCTATTACCGATATAGATGGCAAGCTGCTACTATCCTGATCCCCATGTCCATCTTTATTGGTATCTCCCCCTTGCAGGCCAATGCTCTCCTCATCCCCATGTCCTTCTTTATTACCCTCCCACTTGCAATCTAGTGCTCTCCCTGTCCCCATGTCCATATTTATTGGCATCTCCTTCTTGCAGGTTAGCGCTATCCTCATCCCCATGTACTTCTTTATTAACCTCTCCCACTTGGAATCCAATGCTCTCCCCATCCCCATGTCCATCTTTGTTACCCTATTCCACTTGCAGGCCATTGTTCTCCCCATTCCGATGTCCATCTCTGTTACCCTATCCCACTTGCCTAGTGTACTCCCCATCCCCATGTCCATCTATTTTACCCTATCCCACTTGAAGGCTAGTGCTCTCCCCATCCTCATGTTCATATTTATTTCCCTGCCCCACTTGTAGGCCAGTGCTCTCCCCATTTGCATGTCCATCTCTATTAGCCTCTTCGAATTCAATTTCAACCACATGACCAATTAGGTCAAGCCCAACACTCCATTCATCCTTGCCCTATAATACCAAGAATTCAACTGCATGCAACCAATTCATTGAAATAATCAAAACAAAAATTAAATAGAAGAGTTCAAGTTCATCGTTTCTTCAAGTTTCTCCATGTCAAGGCACCTTGAAAATTTTGACCACGTACGCTCCTTCTTCTTAATGTTAGACGACGGGTTCAAAGGAACAACATCATCTTGTTCTCTCATGGCCTCTACTTCATCTTCCAAATCAAGAGTATCTTGTTCAAAGCCAGGACTCAGTTGTTCATCGTTTCCCTGTAATAGTAGGAATTGAAATGCCACATCAAATTCAAATGCATGCAACCAGTTCATTGAAATAATCAAAACAAACATTATATAGAAGAGTTTGAAATCATCGCTTCTTCTTGTTTCTTCTTGTGAGGGCATGAGGAAACTTTCAACCCTATACACTCCTTATTCTTATTCTTCTTATTCTTCTTCTTCTTCTCAATGTTATACGCTAGGTTGGGAGGAACAACATTATCTTGTTCTTCCATGATGTTTGCTTTGTCTTCCAAATCAAGAGTATCCTATTCGAGGGCAGGACTCCGTTGTACATCGTTGCCCTATAATAGAAGGATTTGAAATGTCACATCAAATTCAAATACATGCAACCAATTCATTGAAATAATCAAAACAAACATTAAATAGAAATTTTCAAAATCATCATTTCTACTCGTTTCTTCTTGTGAGAGCATGAGGAAACTTTAAACTATATATGCTCCTTGTCCTTCTTCTTCGTCTTCAAAATGGTGTACGACAGGTTGGGAGGAACAACATCATCATTTTCTTCCATGGCATTTGCTTTGTCTTCCAAAACAACATCATCTTGTGCTTTCGTGGTCACTACTTCATCTTTCGAAACAACAATAACCTGGGTGATCCCATAATAGTGGTTTACAATTTTTGGCCAAACTGGACACTGAAATTATTATTTTTAACTAAATATTCACATTCGGGCACCTATAGCAGCTAAACCGCAAGGAATTTGAAGATGATGCAAACTAGAGCCTCATCACATTTTGTCTTTAGATTCTAAAAATAGTTTTACAAAAAAAATGGAATCAAATTGCACTTATTTTTCCATCTCCCACGAAAACTAGTTTTTTTCAATAAACAACATTTTTAAAAAGTGACGCACACCGTATAATGCATAACTTTTTTTCCATGAAGGATAAAATTCTAATTCTTTCAAATTTATATTTGTAACTCTGATATCTAGTGTTCAAAGTCAAAACAATTACAATTTAGACATAAAATGACCATATAACGTGTAACTTATTTTGTAAATATCATTTTGTTTTTGTTGGATCAAGGACTTCAATATTTGGTGTGCACTCATATTTTTCAATTTTTTTTTTTGATAATCTGCTATTTTTCCACATGTGCAGAACATTGAACTTCATTTTCGGTGAAAAACCTATGTTTAATAAAACTAAAAAAACAAATAAATAATAAAACCAAAACATATCAAAATTATATTCGTTGGATAGCTCGTTCCAAGGACTACCTAATTCTAGTTGGGTTTGTGAAGATTTTGCCATTTTCATGTTCAAACCGATCTTCAAAGTGAAAAAAATTGGAGTCCTTTTGTGGTGAACGGTGGGAAGGTGGGAAAAGGGGGGTTCGAGCGAACCCCCTTTCCACAATGTGTAAACACGAGTTCCACATGTAAAGGGGTTCGTTCAAACCCCTCAAAACAAAATTTTTTTGCATGGGTGATTTTTTTGGAATTTTTCCTTGCTCACTCGAATTATAAACCACTATTGTGGCTTCACCCACTTGCAAGGGCAACAATTCATTGTTCATCCTTGTTGTGTAATAGGAGGAATTGAAACGTCACATGAAACTTAGATGCATGCAACCAATTCAATCAAATAATCAAAGCAAACATAAAACAAAAGATTTCGAGATCACCGTTTCTTCTCGTTTCTTCTTCATAGGGTGCCTTGAAACTTTTAACCTTGTACGAGGCTTCTTTTGAATGTTACACATTGGGTTAGGAGGAAAAAAATCATCGTTTCCTTTCCTGGTTACAACTTACTCTAGTGAATGAACACTACTCTGGTGGGTAGCAGGAACCGCTTCTTGACCATCACCCTATCATGTCATGTGCGTTAACGTTAAGTGAACTGTGTATGCCACGAAACAAGAAATATGAACCAACCAAAATTTAGATTTAACAGTTCAATTTGACACTACCATTCCTTTGTTTCTCTTTCTCTCCTCCAATTTTAATATTTTTTGCCTTCTCTACTCCTTTTACTCCTCATTGTTGTATAATTCCATTCGCTTCTTCACCTCATCCTTTCCATTTTGTGGAAGTTGAAGGAAGCTATGTTTCCCATACTTTTGAAAGACACTTTGAATAACATGCTTTTTTTGGAGATGTTGTCGTAGATTAATTTGGTACTCCATATTTTCCATTTTCTTTTGAACGTACTCTTTCAATTTATTAGGGGGATGAGGAGGGAATTTTGCTTCCCCCTTGATGTAGTTCAACCATGCTTTGGTGGCATGAGAATAGGAAGGTGGTGATGTTGAATCCAATGCATGTTGAACACTCTCCAATCATGATATTTCCTCATACATTATTCTACAATAAAATAATATACATATCTAGCATTCTCCACTTCTCTTTTCTATTCAACAACAACTTACATCGCATATTCAGAAAATAAAATTGCTTAATATATTTGATATTAAAACAATTTGAATGCACAACATATACACACAGTGAAACAATGCAATAATTGAGTTATTATATCTACCTTCCCATCCACCACATCACCCCATGCTTCATTGTGTCCCTCTCCATCCTTAAGGTCTTCCTTTGCACTCTCTTCCTCATTGCCATGGACTATGGAAAGAGCATGATGATCTCCCTGACTATTGTCCTGAATCAAAGGAACCATATATTGCCAAAATCAGCATATTTGTAATAGACATGATATTTTCTAACTGAAATTGTAAAACATTTTGATTGATGCATTGGAAGGAAAGGGAAATTGGAAGTTCATAATCAATTACCAAACACGTCACTGCCTCAAGGTTTAGAGTTTTCCTCAAATGAGGAGACTTCCTTTGTACCGCAGTTGCTGCCTCCTGATTAAAATATTCCAAATTTTTAGTCAACATCATAACCACTTATGTGAGATTAAAATTATACTTTTGATTGCATCTTGTAATTACTGAATCTTGCGCGTTTGGGGAATGTGACTACCTTGAAGAAGATGCACCACTAGACACCCTTTCAGGTGTGTTTTCCATGTCAATGTCATTCTTCGTTGTATGAAGCACATTCCCTTTTATAGAACACAATCTTGATTTTCTGTAAATTGTTGCTATTGTTATGGATAGTTAAAGTTCCAAAAAAATTTGCACCATTTGTAGTAAGCAAGCATATCTTTTTTCAATCATAGGAAGAATTTCAATTGCATATTTTAGTCTACCTAAGACTTTGGATAAATTTTGAAGGTGTCTTTCATTACGTTCTTTGTGTCTAAATAAAAACAAGTTTTCAATACATTCCTACTATCAGCAAAATTGCAGGTTAGAATAGAGATGGTTTTATGAAATGTACAACCCATAGTATTCTAAAATGCTATACAAGTAACCCACTGTGTTTTCCAATATGCAATAATTTTGTGCATTTAATTTTTTCAATCACATAAAGATACTCAATTTCAATTTATACCATAGCTAATAGTTGTAATTATTGGAGGTGCCCTTTTATTACATTCCTACTATCTAAATAAGAAAATATTCTCAAGGCATTCAAACTATTATGTGTAATTTGAGGTTGGAAAACATAGGGTGTTATTAATCCTGCAATCCACAAAATATTCTAAAACCCTTTATAAGTAACAACCCTATTTGGTATGTTTTGTGATTGTCTTGAGAACATTTAGCTTT
Organism: Sequoiadendron giganteum; assembly: GCA_007115665.2. Taxonomy (NCBI): domain Eukaryota; kingdom Viridiplantae; phylum Streptophyta; class Pinopsida; order Cupressales; family Cupressaceae; genus Sequoiadendron; species Sequoiadendron giganteum. The sequence goes on from CM021102.1 coordinate 483,924,937, forward strand.
CTAGATAGCAATAATGTAATGAATTTGGAAAACATAGGGCATTAAGAAACCTGGAACTGAATGTATCTCGCACCTGCAAATCCTCCCAGTCCTCTCAAGTGTTTAGATTTAAATATGTAGAATGAAACAACTGACAAACCACGTTGTGTTTTCCAATCTACCATTATTTTGTGCATTTCTTTGTTTCAACCATACGAAGAAATTCAAATACAATTTATACTATAAGTAAGAGTTATTATATATTTTGAAGGTTAACTTAATTACTTTATTAGCATGTATAAATCAAAAGGCTTCCAAGACATTCATACTATCAATATAATTGTAGTTGGAGGATACACAATACCATTTCCTTTTTCCATGTGTTTGGAACACAAAAAAATGTTTGCATTGCTTGTAGTGTTGGAAAACACATTGTCCCTTGTCAGTTATTTCATTACGAAAAGTTTTGATTTCTCACGCTCTAAAAATGAAGTGAAGTTCACTTTCAATTTTAGAACAATGATTTGGTAGAGTGTAGATGGAAAAATTTCCTTTTTCATGTGATTGTAACAAATAAAATTCTTGCATTTGTTGTAGTGTTGGAAAACATAGTGTCCCCTATCAGTTATTTGCTTATGGAAAGTGTTTATTTCATATGCTCCTAAAATGAAATCAAGTTCACTTTGAATTTTTAGAACAACTATTTGGTAGAGTCAAAATGGCATATTTCCTTTTTCCATGTGATTGGAATGCATAAAATGCTTACATGGATTGCACCATTGGAAAACACACAGGGTTGTCCCTCACTTCTCAAATGTTGTTCAAAGATAATAGTTACTGTTATACAGATTGTAACAACACAATTTATTCAAGTTCAGCTTCATATTTCATAACAACCCATACTTGCAACAAACATTCCATTTCAATATCATCATACATTTAGAACACAATATGCACAAAAAAAAGTTGCATGATGGAAAATGCATAGGGTTGTCCCTCACTTCTCAGATTTTGTTCAAAGACAATAGTTAGTGTTATGCATACTATAACAACATAATGTATTGAAGTTTATCTTCATATTTCATAACAACCCTTACTTGTAGAAAATATTCCATCATCATACGTTTGGAACACAATATGCACAAAAAAAAGTTGCAGAATGGAAAAACAACACAATGTATTGAAGTTCAGCTTCATATTTTATAACAACCCTTACTTGCAACAAACATTCCATTTGAATATCATTACACATTTGGAGCACAAGTTGCATAGAAAAATTTACAGGATGTAAAACACACAGGATTGTACCCCCACCCCCCCTCCATCAGTATGACAACAATTCATGACAACTGGCCAAATTTCAAGAATACCTTTCTCATTTCCAAAAAAATCACTTCTCTCCATCATACATCAATGCCAACTTTTGACATCATGGACCTGAGTGGATGAGATTGTGGAAGAGGTGGTGATGTGTGCTGGAGAGAAGAGCTTGTTTTGTGAATATTATAAAGTAGCTCCAAAGATGGCCAGTTGACATGAAACGTTCTCATGTCTTTATAGAGGTCTTATCTAATGCTTGTATCAAGCATTGATAGGTCAATATTTTCATATAATGGCAAGGCCAATAATGTGTTATTAGAGGTTGGAAAATACTGGGTGTTATTCAGCCTGAAAACAAAATACCATTTACAAACCCTTCACAAGTAACATCCCTATTCTTTACTTCCCCTCAGTTGAATTTTCATTTTTTAATATATCTCGCAACTGTAACTCCACCCTGTGCTCTCAAACCTTTAGTTTTCAATGTGCATAATGAAAGACCTCACAACACATAGTGTTTTCCAACCTCCAATTATTTTCCACAATAGGTTGTCCCATCATGTGGTGTACATTTATTTTTGTATGTTATGATGCCTATGAAATGCATTCTTCTAGGGAGAATAGCGACATCCAATTGTAGGGTAGAAGCTAATCTCCCTACAAAATATAGTAAACTCAAGCTATTATCCCTAAAAAAACATGTCTTTCAAGTGATAACATAATTAGACATAAATGATATCAATTTTCCACAATCCAAATTGATTATCGGTAGTTGATTTTTGGATTCGATTCTGTAAGAATTTTTGCATTAACATTTTGGATTAGACTCCATAATGCAAGATCAACATGAAGAAGAGACCATCAACATCACCCCTTATGCTCTCTTCTTCATCCTGATGATGGATCATGGAGATTCATCCGAAACATTGATGCAAAATTTATTAGACAATCGAATGCGAAAATCAACTACTAGTAATAATCAGACATGTCTTATCCCTAAAGAAGGGAAACACATTATCATGTGTAAGCCATGTTGCAAGGAGATTACCTTCTACAATTAGGAGGAGGCTATTCTCCCTACAAAAACGTATGTCACATGCATCATAACAATCATCATTTAAAAAAAATCATGTCTCAAAATGGACAAAAAGCCCAAAACGTGGCATTGAAAACCATTATTTATAAATAGAAAAAAGCCCCAAACAAGGTCCCAATTTCACCGACATTTTCCATAGCGACGTTTTGTAGGTTGGTAGAGAGCAACGGGAAATATGAAATTTTTCAATTGCCGAATGAAATAAATGATAACCCATTATGGAAATATGAGTGAAATAACCAAATACCGTTTACAAAAATTAGAAACCATGCAGAATATATGAGTTTTGTTTCATATTTCACTTTGCTATAGCCAAAATCTGGTTTCACTTTCTTCATATGATTGAAACAAAACACCTCGACAAAAAAGAAGGTTGGACGAACAAATGGCACTGACGGAAAGACTTGATAGTCAGACATTAACTCCAACCTCCTATGGCATGTCTTGTTGCTGGGAAAACATGTCAACACCGATGGGTTTTCAAAATCATATTTTGAAATGCACAAAAACCCAAAAAAACATGGCATTCAAAACCATTATTTGCAAATAGCAGAATCAGGTGCGAAGAATTTAATGAAATTGGAAAACATTAGGTATTATGAAACTTGCAAGGCACAATTGTTATAGATTATTTGCAGTGTTGTAAAACACATTGTCCCATTTCAGTTTGTTCATTACAAAGAGTTCCACTTTTATTTCGTTATGCTCCAAGATTGTAATTAAGTCCACTTTTAAATTGTTGAACAACTCTCTGGTATAGTGAAAATTTCATTTCACTTTCTTTATCTAATTGGAACAAATAAAATGCTCGCATTATTTGTAGTGTTGGAAAACACACTGTCTCTTCTCACTTGCATAGGGTTTTACAACACTATATGCATTGCTTGTTTCTTAACACCTAGGGTTCTCCAACATGCATTCTTACTAAATAGAAAGAATGTCTTCAAATGCTTTCATAATATAGATAGTCTGAATGTATTCAAAATCCCTTTCAAAATTTATAAGGACTTTTAATTTGGGAAAAAAATTCATTTAAATTTCGCATGATTGAAAAACAAAGTGCACAAAATAATTGCAATATGGAAAACCAGTGTTGGGTTTCAGTTATTTGAATGTTCTTGTTTAAATGTAAAGGGTTATCTCATGGTGGGTTGCTTGCATCTTAACATGTATGGAATTGCAACATGGAGTTTTACAAAACAGTATGAATGTCTTCAAAATAACATCTTCCATTGTTGTGTTTAAATTTTAGATGATTGAAAAAAAAGTGCACAAAATAGTCTTATTTTGGAAAACACAATGTGGGTTTTCAGTTGTTTGAATCTCCTTGTTTACATGTAAGGGGTTGTCTCACAACGGGTTGCTTGCTTCTGAACACATATAGTTTTTCAAGATGGAATGTTACAAAACATTATGAATGTCTTCAATATCACACCTTCCATTGTTTTGTTTAAGTTTCAAGTCTATAACAAATTGCATGCTTCATAACACACTGCATTTTTCAACCTCCACATCACAACATACCCAAGACCTTCTAGTTTTTAAACCCATATATGTAGGTGTGCATTACAAATAGCAAGAACACCAATTTCTTGTCATTATCGGTAATAATGAATAAACTTGTTGAAAGTGGTGAACGTTGTGTAGTGCATGTTAGAAAACACAATGTGTTTTGAAGCCTACCTTTACTTATACCCAACCTTTGTCTTGAAACAAAAATATACAAACGTATAGGTGGTGTTCTATTTTATCAAATAGCACATCTCTCATTTAAGGGGTACTTGATTAACCATCAACACATAGTGTGTTTCATAGTACACACTTCATTCTATTTTGCAACAATTCATGTTGGAAAACCCTAGGTGTTAAGAAACAAGCAACCCAATTAGTGTTGTAAAACCCTCTGCAACACTTGGATAGTACCCGCCACCCCAATTTGGTCATTTTTCTCCTCCCAAATCCTCCATGTGCACTCAAACCTTTAAATTTCAATGACCAGACTGGAAACAAAAAGGCTCACGTCATTCACCAATTTTCCCACACTAGAAAAAAATGTGGATGAAAGCAAAACTTCATGAGCAAGCTAAGGTGCCTGCCTTTTTCAACCGACAAGAGGTGGGAAAACTAACTTGACGGCACCATTAACTCCTACCTACCATTTCCCAAGCATTTGGTTCCATGTGTCGGTTTCCTCACTTTTTGTTACCATGTGTGTTGTTATGTAAGCTTTTATTTATGGTTTTATGCATTTTTTGTATGTACTTAGGTGGGTCTTTTTTGGCATAAGATTTGCACTTGATTGACAACACATTGTGTTTCTAAACCTCCAAATTCACAACAAGGAAAACTCATATTTGTAAAGAGGATTCTACATTGAAAAACACATTGTGTTTTCAGAACTTTTGCATTGTGTTACAAAAGATAAATTCCATAACAAAATTTGGTAAGCCTAATGGCCATTTCTATGTTATTATGGCCTCACCTTTGTAGTTTGTATGGTATATTATAATGAGTAAAAATAATTAGAATAACAATGTTCCTTATTCACAACCTTATGAAACTCAACTATGCAACAATGTTTCATAAGTAAACAAATGTGCATCATTTAAAAGGAGAATTACTCTAATGTAAAATCATAAATATTCTATTCTTTTCAAAATATATCTGATCTAATTACCAAGGATCCAAAGGTTCCTATTCTATTTTGGGAGAAAAATGATATTGATGTAGTGTGGCAGAAATCAACCTAAAATTCACACAAATCAATTATGAGAAGGATAATTGAAAAGATGTAGTATCACCCTTCACTGATGCTTTAAACATTTCTCGTGCAACACTCACTCTGAACAAGAAAACATGATTCACGTAAAATTTTGGGATATCATACACACACAATAATGTAACATTTATTTTATTTAAATTAAAGTGCAAATTTTTTCGCATTCCCCACAATAACCATCCCATCCCTATATAAATCATATATTCTAAATGCAATTTTTTTTTGGAAATTTAACTTCCCAGTACACTTGTGATTCAAGCTATGGCAGCCAGGATCACCTGTATTAACTACAAAAGCTTCACGTCTCTTGAAGCATCCTTCCCAATCCACCTACCCTTGTTTTGTTCAAGTTTCTTTCCTTGCCTATATCAACCACCTAGAAGAGATACAAGTGTTAGCGATAGATTAAATTGGAAAATTAAAGGAATTTCCTACTACAAATAATTCACTTCATTCCAAACTTCACCGATATTGGATTATATGTTGTGCTGACTGCAACATGCGAGCTTGTACAGTCAATAAACAAACATATTAAGTTGTACCATGGGAAATTAATTTCCAATTTAACCTATCGCTAACACTTTTAATATATATCAGCAATTGTATCTCCCATTTTGCCATTCTTTTGTAACTATGAAGCAATGAACATTCATTCAAATATATCTCAAACTCATCTCTCCTGGAATATGAAAGAGGAAATCACTTGCATAATCAATAAGGGTAGACAAGACACACAAGAGAGATACCACACACCACTTTCAAACTTCTATTTATTTCATTACTTGTACAAATAACTATAAAAATACAGATTATTGCAAGATTCTATGCTTGCAAAGCACAATCTGCATCGGATATTCAAGAATAAATGTTAAGCAGTCAATGAAAACCTTGGTAATCACCTTTATTGATCAAAAATTATCAAGTGATGGCATTGGTTAAATATGATAATGCATAGAATAATTACACATTGGATAACACTCTATGGTTCAATCTCCATTCTCAAACCTAGAGGGTGAACAACATAGCAAGGAGTTGCACATGGGGAAACCACAAAACTTACCAAATTGAGGTGAGGATGAGTAAGAAATTGGGTTGCTACTTGTAAAGGGTTTTAGAATAGTATGTGGATTACAACTTGTATAATACCCACCGTTTCCCAACCCAGAATTTTTGAAAATAATAATAATGTATTCAATGCATACTATATATATATATATCTATGTTGCCAAAAAATACAAAATAATTTAGACACAGGAGAGTGATTTTTCTAAATAGAATTTTTTTATCATTAAATTACTTGAACAAATCTTTCCATTATAAACTAACTGGCATGCAACAGTGTGTTTTCCAACACTCCAAATAATGCAAGCATTTTATTTGTTCCAATCAGATGAACAAAGGGAAATGCCGTATTTACATCACCAAAGAGTTTTTCTAAAATATGAAGGTGGAATTCATTAAATTTTTTGAGTGTACAAAACAAAAACTTTCCATGAGGAAATAACTGAGAGGAGACAGCGTGTTTTCCAACACTGCAAATACTATGTTTTTTATTTTGTTCCAATCAGATGAAGAAAGTGAAATAGAATTTGGACTGTAGCAAAGAGTTATTCAAAAAAATCAAAGTTCTCTTCATTACATTCTTCGAGCATAACGAAACAAAACTTTTCATAACAAACTAACTGACATGGGACAATGTGTTTTCCAACACTGCAAATGATGGGAGCCTTTTTTTTGTTCCAATTAGATGAAAATAGGGAAATTCCATATTTACGTCACCAAAAAAATTGTTCTAAAAGATCAAGGTCCCTTCACTACATTTTTGGAGCATACAAAACCAACACTTTTCATAAGGGAATAGCTGAGAAGAGACAATGTGAGCATTTTATTTCTGTTTATTTTTTCTCTTCTAATTGGTACAGTCAAAATGACATTTCACTTTCCTCATTTGATTCAACCAAATAAAATAATGCTCACATTATTGGCAATGTTGAAAAAAACACTATCTCCATATAAGGTGTTATGAAACAAGTAACCCATATATGTAGTTAAACCCTCTACAACTGAGAGGAGATAGTGTGTTTTCCAACTCTGCAAATAATGCAAGCAATTTATTTGTTCCTATCAAGACAAAGCTAACTCGTAAACAAAAAGTATTGATGTATGTAACATGATATTGAAATGGAATTTCATTTTCCTCATCTGATTCAACCAAATAAATTCTCAAATTATTTACAATGTTGGAAAACACATTGTCTCCATATAAGGTGTTAAGAAATAAGCAACCCATATACTGTTGTAAAACCCTCTAGAACTGAGAGCAAACAGTGTGTTTTCCAACTATACAAGTAATGCAAGAAATTTATTTGTTCCAATCAGAGAAAGCTAACTCCTAGAAAAAAGGAAAGGGACCTATGTATGTAGCATGATATCATACGCCCCATCCCCCATCTTCTATAGTGGAAAAAATGGCCCCGAGGGTAAAGGTGGTTAGATAGACAACTAGCACTGACAAAAAAAGTTGACGGTCGAACGTTAACTCTGCTATGTTGTTGGAGAAAGCTAACTCATAGAAAAAAAGCACCTACGTATGGAACATGAAATCAAAATGGCATTTCACTTTCCTCCTTTGTCTAGAGAGGGTTTTACAACACCATATGGGTTGCTTGTTTCTTAACAACTTATATGGAGATAGTGTGTTTTCCAACACTGCAAATAATGTGAGAATTTACTTGGTCGAATCAGATGAGAAAAGTGAAATTCCATTTTTATCTCATGTTACATGCATAGGTGCCTTTTATCTAAGAGTTAGCTTTTTCGAGCCGAAAAAGCGGAGCCAGCCAACTCCTAGAAAAAAAGTGACCTATGTACATACAAAAATGGATGAAAAACATACATAATGACATACATGGTAACATACATAACATGACAAGACATCATAGTCTAGAGCCCACTAGATTGGGGATCAAACTGATGAAACCGACAGATGACAGTAAACGTCTGGGAAATGGTAGGTAGGAGTTAATGGTGTCATCAGGTCGGTTTTCCTACCAACTGAGAGGAGACAGTTTGTTTTCCAACACTGCAAATAATGCAAGCATTTTATTTTTTCCAATCACATAAAGAAAGCAAAATGACATTTGGACTATAGCAAAGAGTTGTTCAAATTTTTTAAAGTGGACTTCATTACATTCTTCGAGAATAACAAAATAAAACTCTTCATATCAAATTAATTGAAATGGGACAGTGTTTTTCCAACACTACAAACAATCTATAACAACACTGTGCCTTGTAGGTTTCATAATACCTACTATTTCTCAATTTGATTACATTCTTCGCACCTCATTTTCATATTTGCAAATAATGGTTTCAAATGCCACATTTTTTTTGGGTTTTTGTCCATTGCAAAATATAATTTTAAAAACCCACTAGCACTGACACATTTTCCTAGCAACAAGATAGGCTATGATAGGTCTGAGTTAACATTCGACCATCAAGCCTTTCCATCGGTGCAATTTGTCCATCTGGCCTTCTTTTTCATCTTGGCATTTTGTTTCACTCAGATAAAGAAAGTGAAATGAAATTTGGACTATACCAAAGTGGACTGTAATAGCAGACAGGACCAAACGTCTAGGAAAGGTAGGTAGGAGTTAACTGACATCAAACGGTGTGTTTTCCAACACTGCAAACAATCTATAACACTGCACCTTGCAAGTTTCATAATCCCTATTGTTTTCATTAAATTCTTAATATCTAAATAACAAAAGGTTCTTCAAAAAATCACAAAACATACCAAATTGAGGTCAGGGGTGAGTAACCAATTGGGTTGTTACTTCTATAGGTTTTTTAAAAAGTCAGAGTTTTACGAGACACTGTGTTTTCCAAAATGAGAGTGTATAAAATGGCGGCAAAAATGGGATCTCGTCTGGGCATTTTGCTATTTGCAAATTATAATTTTGAATGCCACGTTTTGTGCTTTTTTGTCCATTCTGAATAAGAATGTGAACAATGGAAAAGTTATGGGTTTTATGTGGTTTTCAAAATATATCATTTCATTTCAAAACCTACTTTCCTTTTCCAACCTTGTAACATATTATGCATGGTTTATGATTTCTATAAACATTATTTAGTAATTTCACTCATATTTCCACAATGGGTTGTCATTTATTTCTTTCGACAATGGAAAAATTTTAAAACCAGCATAAAGGAAACAAAAATTAAAAAACCCTCGACACAAAAAATATTAACAACCTTGCATTTCAAATAAATACCCCTTTCCCCAACGAAAACCCTAAAACTTTCAAAATAAGAATGTCAACAATGGAAACGTTCAAGTATTTATATGGTTTTCACAATATACCATTTCCTTGCAGAGCCCACGTTGCGTTTTTCAACCTTGTCATATATTTTGCATGATTTTAGGTTTCTGTAAAATTTATTTACTAATTTCACTCATATTCCAACAATGGCTTTTCAAATATTTCATTCGACAAGCGCAAAATGACAAAACCAACAAATGGGAGGAAACAAAAATTAAAAAACCCTCAACAAAAAATCACATAAACCATAACCCCCTAGAACGACTATTCATTTCCTCATAGGTCCTAGGCAGAATGGAAAAAGGAAAAATAATTCAAGCAGATATACATACTTGATAGCTTCAAATGCCTGCAACTCAACTCCTTCTCATTGCTCTCCACCAAAATGTCATTGTAAGAAATGGGAACTCGTCTGGGATTTTTGATATTTGCAATAATGGTTTCGAATGCCACAAAATAATGGTTTCGAATGCCACATTTTTTGGGGTTTTTGTCTATCCCAAAATATGATTTGAAAACTTGTCGACGCTAACACATTTTTCGATAACATGATAGGCAATGACACGACGGACTTAACGTCTGACTGTCAATATTTTCCATTGGTTCTATTTGTCTGTCCAACTACATTTTCCATCGAGGCCATTTTGTCCACTGTGAGAGATGGGGATGGGGGGTACGATATCATGCTACATACATAGGTCACTTTTTTCTTGGAGTTAGATTTTTCCCTTTACACACACATAGGGTATTTGTTATGATAGTATTTATTTAATATTATAATAATTGTGGTTATATAACTACATAATTTTTTTCCCTTTTAAAACAGTAATCTATTCTTCAATATGGTCTTCCTTTGAGACTTCCTCATTTTTGTTAAAGTTTAAATGTGAAGGTCATATTTTAAAATGAATGCCTTGGAAAAAGTGGAGAAGTAATGCCCACACCCAAAGAGAAATTCCTTAACAACATAGATTTTTGATTTGACTGCTAGTTCTTGAACTTGCAATAAAACTACCTTTCCCTTACCTTTCCTAATTTTAAAAAAATTAAGTTGGTTGTCAAAGTTTTTATGTTAGAAGCAATTTGCATTTTCATCATTGATATGGTTTTCTCAGGATCCTCCAAGATAGGTATGTTATTTTAGGTTTCTTGGAGGCCCTACATTTTCCTTTATTACCATGTCCCATAGCGATAATACATAAGAAATTATATTAATTGTGAAATGTGTGAGTATCAAGGTCCAGAGTTGGAACCTGGGGGCTTTGACACCAAAGTAATAACCAGCCATAGCCAGAGCACTTTTCTGAACTAGCAAAAGTAAATGCAAAAACCATTTTAATTAGTAATATAAATATGAATTTTATCTTATCCAATTTCTATGACAATGTACAAGTGGAAATCAAAATATGATACTCATAACTTAAGAGCTCTTGTAGATGAGTATGAGCCCGACTTATCATGTATAGAAATTGGGTGCTTGGGTTTTTGGTTCCCCAACTCAAGGGTGCAAAAAACCCAACCTTGTGGACCATTACCCCCTCCATATCAACCACTTAGCATTTTATCTCGAAGAAAAATCTTGAAATAATGGTGTCAAGGCCAATGACATAGGTGAGGGGTGAAATATGGGTTCTCAAAGGAGATGACTGGCAAGAGAACTCTGATGCATCCCATAAAAAATTGAGGGTCCATCCTCATCATAATATGGTTTAGCATGCCATTAGACAACTCGAAATAAGATTATGATGCATCCCATGCTACACCAAGTGTCCACCCTACATTTCAAACTGGCCATGTAGGCTAAAATAAGATTTTCACAAGTGATGGTCCTTTTAAAGCTGGTGGATTTTGACTTCAATCACCCCTAGGACATTTTTAACAAGTCTGCACACCCAAGGAGTATTAATGGATATATACCACCACATGGCATTGGCGATATTTTCAAATAACCCCTTCACAATATAGGTAGTTACTAGCATCAATCACCTCTATGCTATAGGTGACAACATATAATACTCTTGATATAATGGTTAAATCTAGGTTTTTGTTAATTACATGATACATATACAAAATATCTCAACTATTCCAATATCACATCTAAGATAGCCCCTGACACTCCTTCACGTTCATTCTTTATATGATTTCTATCTAGTCCATAAGACATGGTAGTAGATCAAGGCATCAATCACTAGCATGCTCCAATGGAAACTTGCCAACTACTCCAATATTTTGAAGGTTTAACCTTGTGGCCATCTACAAGATTGGAATTCATGTGTTATAGCAATTCCAGGCTTAATATTGAGGGCACTCCTTGGGTAATTTAATTTTAATCAATAAATTTGGATACATAAGATTACTATCCTCAAACTAGTGAACTACAAAAACCTTAAGGTTGTTATGGACACTCTTTTTAATATGGAGAGGAAGTTATAAGGTGTTTTCTCATATCTAAGTAGCAAGGTCTAAATTGACCACAAGTTTCTAGGAAGGTTAATAAGCTATTAGTTTGATTCACATGATTGTTTCATTGATGAAATACTTAGGCTACATGGTTCATCTAGATTATACATAGTTTAAGGTTTTGAGTGTTATCTCATCAGAGCTTCAAGGGTGAGCTATTAAAATGAAAAATATGGCCAAAAAAAATGAATTATGGAGGATGTTAGGTTTTTATCAAGGAATTCAATTCTAGGCCTAACTTGTGTGCTTTACCATTATTACAAATTCATCCAATTGGTAGTAAATATTGGATGGAATAAAAAATATGGGTATAAAGTTGAAGATAATATTTGTCCTTATTTTAAGAGTGCATAAAATAAATATATTATATTGTTGGTGCTCATAACTAACAAGGACCTTTTGTAGAAATTGGTAAACAAAAAAGAAGGATTTTTTGATGTAGTCATAGATGGAGGGCCCAAACAGGATTTCCCAACCATGCAACATAGAGTTCAACACAAAGGAAATAGCAAGAAATAGTCAACATGAATTTTAATTGATTTGATAACGAATAGTCCTACATGCATCACATTCCATAGGTGTAGACTAAGGGATCATAGGCTTGCCATAGGGCATTACAAGAAATTATAATTGGTGCATTGCCTTATTATAGCCAACAACTTAGATAACTTGAACTAACTATCAGAACTACCCTAAATTCCATTTCGAATTTTTTTTTCCAATGGTTTACAAAATGATCTTAATTATGATCCTCTAGATTCAATTATGAGTTGTCTTGGCCTCAAGGGCTTACAAACCCCAATGCAAGATCAAACATGTGGGTCAGCATTAGAATACAAGAAGATAACCCATCGGGGGATGAAAATATGTTGCAAATATCCAAGAAAGTTCTTTTGGACCTAAAATTCTTTGAACGATGTTCCATTAAGCTATGCAAGTTCCAAAAATGGTCCACACAACAAGCCTGAACCAGATAGTCCCAAAATTCTCTACAAATTATTGACACTGAACTTCTGAGAGATAAATTTCTATAAATGAATGAAAATATCCTAAAATTTGGATATGTTGAAGATGTTCTCATGTAGAATCTATATCTGACTCCATGAGTTGAGAAATAGTAATGCGGTAAAATAAAAAAATAAACTATTGAAATAGTTTCAGACTGAATTATAAGAAAATAAATATTTTTTGGTTGATACAAGATTTCCTTACAACCAGGGATGCTTCTACATCAGACACCTAAGGCTAGAAACAAAAGTGATTACCTCACTTTCCCAAAGCTAGAGGATAACCAAGGTGGCCCACCTTAGCTTGAGAAATCCATGGTGAATCCTCCACTGGTCTACCTTTCCATTTCACCAATTATTCCTTATATTGCTTGTTCCTAGTGCTCCTTCCATTTCTAGTGTCCAAGATCTACTCAATATACTCTAGTGGTTGATGTGGTAACTACTCTTCCAATCCAACTTCTTTGTTACTCCCACTTGAATTTCCTTTGTGATACTCATAATTGTCTACAATATTGACAATAGGTGATATACCAAGTGCCTTCGGTAACTCCACTTCATACGAATTTCATGAATCAAACTTCCTAAGAATCTTACATGGTCTAAACTTCCTCATCTTTAGTTTATTATATGTTCCTACTAGAAACCTTTCCTTCTTGAGATATACCATAACTTCATCTCCAACAAAAAAATTCCTTATGTCTCCTCTTCGCATTTTCCTTCTCCTAATACTTACTATTCATGTCCTCCAAGTGTTTTTGGACCTGACTATGCATTGTCTTCATGACTCCTGAAAATTATTCTACTTTTGTGCTCCTCTTATTCTCCATAACAATGTATCCTAGCTCCACAAATCCTTTGGGATGTATTCCTATTATGATCTCAAATGATATCTTCCTTGTTCTCTGATTTACTGAATTATTATATGTAAACTCTACTTGTGGTAGAACTATGTCCTAGTTTCCTGCCTTATATCCAACCAAACATCTCAATAAGTTACCCAAACTCCTATTTACTACCTCTATTTTTCCATCTGCTTGTGGGTGATATGCTTAACTAAACTTCAAGTTTGTATTCATCCCTTTCCATAATATCCTCCAAAAGTATCCAATAAACTTGGTGTCCCTGTCTTAAACTATACATTTTGGTAGTCCATGCAATCTCACAATATTCTCGAAAAATAAATTAGCAACATGCACATCATTATTCTTCTTGCAAGAAATGAAATGTGCCAACCTTATAAAATTTGTCCACTACCACCATTATAGAATCATATCCTCTCTATGTTCATGGTAATCCTAATATGAAATCCATGCTTATATATTCTCAAGGTCTCTCTGGTATTGTCAAATGTTTATAGAATCAAGTATTCTGACTACTCCCCTTTGTTAATTAAAAAACAATACAATTTTGAACATAATTCTTGAAATCCTTTTATATTTGTGGCAAAAAATAGTGTTCACTCACCAAAGATATTGTCTTATCTACCCCAAAATGTCTTGCTAGTCCTCCACTATGTTTCTCCTTAATCAAATTCTCCCTCATTGAACTCCTTGGAATACCCAAATAATTTCCCTTGAACAACATATCTTCCTGAATGGAATAATCCAACCATTGACTCCTATCTATCACTATTGGATCCTTGCAAGCCTTCCATGCTTCAAAAAAATCTGGATCATCCTCATACATGTACATTTTAGTTCTACAAAACCCAATACTTTTATCTTCATTTTTTCAACAAATTTCTTCTACTCAATACATTTGCAACTTTATTTGACTTACCACTCCTATGCTTCAACAAAAATGTATAAATCTGCACAAACTCAACCCATCTCATATGACTCTTTCAACTTACCCTAATTGTTCCAATATTGTAAGGCTTGATGGTTAGTGTAAAACACAAACTCCTTAGGAAATAAATAATTTATCTTCTTCAAGGCTTGAATTATGACATAAAACTCTTGATATAAATTGAATATCTCCTTTTGGAATCAATTGAATTCTCACTGAAATAAGCTATTGGTATCCCTTCTTGGCTCAACATTTCTCCTATTTCATTTTCCCTGCTATCATAATCAAATTGAAATAATTTATCAAAATTAGGTAGTGCTAACATGACTTGTGTTGGTGGCATTTCCAGCAGAACCTTGAAATTCCTCTAAAGGTGTGCCACGCCTTATGCTTAAGAACTTCAAGATCTATGTCCAATGAGTGTGATATTGATATGAAACCCTTATCCCCTACACTTCAAGCTCTGTGAAACCCAAGAGGGTGATCCCAATAATGTAATTCTCAATACTCTTGTGCCAAAGTATCAAATACACTATAAATAATAGATCATTCTCCTTTAATTGTTTAATAGACACAATACCCTGAATATTTGGTTGACCTTCATGGTAATGTCTAACTTAAACATGACAAATATTATCACTAAGCTCAACACAAAATCACACTGAGATAAGACATTAAAGTTAATTTTAAACATAGATACCACAAAAGATCTTAGGAGACTACAACAATAAAAGACCAGTGCCTTATACTAGGGTGGGCTCATTTAAACCATAAAATTGAAAACATGCCACAAAATTATCTTTTTCATGACTATGCCTATAAATGATGCCTTACATCATCAATACCAAAGACTTAACTAGTAATACTTACTAATCCTTGCATACAATTGCATAAACCTTTATTCCTGTTAATACAATTTAACTTACTCCTTGAATAAGAGTAATAATAGTGAACAAACATTCAAGGAAAGATAAGAAGATGAATAATAGAAACCCTTGATTTCTTATATTCAAAACTTATGCAATGTTTACAGTGGAGAAAACTGGCTTAGAATATCTTGCCAATTCATTTATCAAATATGACAGTGTTGTAATCATGTTCAACATTACAAGACTGAAAAAACTCTAGAACCTATAACAAAATCCTATTCTATTATAGGAACTGTTACAAAATTTCTCTGTGATATCAAACTATGAGAAACCTCTTGCAATTGAAGAAGAAAATAAATTTCAAAGAAAAGAGGAACTTCTCATATTGAAATCCAATTGGATACCTGGCACCACTCGAACATTTGGATTGATAAAAAAATTTCCATTGAAGAATTCACTACTATATTTGACTCCAATTTCTAATGAAAGTTTGTTGGAATATTGACAATCTATTGTCGGAATACCAATGAATCACTACAATAATTTTCGTCGCTAAATTTTCGTTGCTTTCCCGATTAGCTTTAAAATGTCAAAATCATGACTTAGCTTCGTCGGTTGCCGCCATGAAAAAGGGACCTGGTGTTTTTCAAAATATCGACAGAAATTTTGTTAATCTAAAGATGAACAGTAGCTAGAACACAAGTGGCATGCCTTTTCCAAAGTGTTAGATCAACAATAGAAGTTCATCAAAATTGCAACAAAATAGGAAAGTCATTACGATGGAAGTTTCATCGAACGTATTGAAAATATTAGTGAAAGATCAAGATTGATACAATGATCAAAATTGTCTGAGAAGATATATCGGGAGGACTGGCCTGTGGTCTCAATGATAAATTTTCATCGGTAAGATACTCATCTTGTCTCATCGATGAAGCACAAGGGAAGCATATCGACAAGACATATACCATCGGAGTAAGTTTTGAATGTCTACCCAACCCGCTATGTCACGTCGATAAGATTACATCAGCAGGAGTCTTGGTTACATACTTGAGATTGAAAGAACAATGACAAAAGTTTGTCAAAATTGCGAAGAAATAGGCAAGTCATTACAATGAAAGTTTCTTCTGATGTATTGCAAATTCGTCGGACGCTTTTGGAGGTTCGTCGAAAGTTTGACAAAACAATGCATTTACAAAAAAAAACTATTCACTTCAAATGAAGGCATATCGGTTAAAGATCAAGATTGTTATAGTGATCAAAATTGCCTAAGAAGATATATCAGGAGGACTGGTTTGTGGTCTCAGCGATGAAGTTTCATCGACGAGATACTCATCTTCTCTCATCGATGAAGCACGAGGGAAGCATATCATTAAGACATATACCATCGAAGTAAGTTATGAATGTCTACCCGACCTGCTATGTCACGCCGATAAGATTACATCGGAAGGAGTCTTGGCGACATACTTGAGATGGAAATAATAATCATCGAGGAGACTCACCACGTTGGGGAAACTACATAATATCCTAGTGATACATGATCTCTTGTCGATGAAGATATAAATGGATCGAAATAATTATCAAGGTGACTTTGGGCAATATTTGGGGTGACTATGGGTGATATTTGATGTATGACATTTCTAAAAGGACGTGCCCTTTCAAACATTTGATGTATAAGTATCCATTTTTTGATATCAAAAGGAGAGAGGTGAATAGGAAAAAAGAATATTGTAGATATATATATTTTTTGTAATGATGTTTTCATCAAAAAGACTTAGATGCATGCATGAAGTTCGATGAAGTTAATGAAGATATATGAATTTTGGCTTAGTCTTTGGTATCAATTATTTGTGGAATTATATAGTTATTTGATTATCTTCATTTTGATGCTTTTCTTTTGTTCAAATTGGTATATCAAGTATATATTAGTTTGTCGATACACATGTTTTTTATTTATGTGATGTGATCATTTGGTTCTTTCAAGTAAATATTAAATACTTATAATCAATCACAGTAACTGGAAAGTATTAATTGGATCAGTAAGAAGAATCAAATAATTAGGGTTGGGCATTATATAAAACACTACTATCACAACTATTGAAACATGCTCAGGTACTAGGTCCTCTCCCCTAGATTAAATTAAGGAAACATTATTGTAAACACAATATGTATAGAACAATATGAATGTAATGAAAATGGATATTAGAAAAACATAAATGTAAATAAAAGTAGTGTGAGCAGAAAATGAATTTAAATTGGTCTTGAATAAATAAAATCATACCCAATTAACATTAAGTTATACTGAACTTGTACTCATTTCCATTGTCAATCTTGAAGGTTACTTTGATGCCTTCTACAGAAACTCTCTGGCCACGAGGCAAGAGAAGGCAGGAAAACCAAGTGTATATTGATGAATTCCTGACAATAAAAAAGAAGCAAGCAACCAATCAACCCTATTACAACAAAATAATCTTATGAATTGATTTTATTTGTTTTACTGGCTAATGGATAGTGGACCTAGTTCTCTTGAATTGAGATACTACTAAGATGTGTTGACTGCTGATTTTAGACTACTGATATTCTGCTTCAATCTCTATAATTTACTTTTGTCTTAAATATATTCAAGATAACTTTGCAAAAAAATTCCCCGATCTCTTAGAAATTATGCAGATTATTTTTTTAATACTTCTCCATTTTGATATTTTCTTTCAAAAATTCATAAAAAGATATGTAATTCCATATTTGAAAATTACATATTTTAGTTTTACTAGTTCTATAATTGTAGGATATGATTCCAACAATTGTGAAATGCATTGGAAATATGTTGGATGAATGAAGTAAACTATGCAATTGGCAGGTGTAAATCCAAATTCCTTAACCCTTTCCAACATCCTTCTTGCCTATTCTAAAACATGTGCTTTGGAACGGGGCATGAAAATCCATCTAAGTATAATGAAAAGGAGATTTTTGTTAGATATTATATTACAGTAAGTTGAATGAATGTAAGTAGAGAATTTGTTGCATACTTGCAGATGGTACAAAATTTCATGGTTAAGTTGAAGCCTCCCATCAACAACAAGATCCCAATATCTATGTATCTATCTCAATCGAGCCTCTAAACCCTTTAGAGCTGTCAAATTTTCCACTAACCTATTATGTACAAAAGTCAAATTTTAGAGTTATGTCACACTAAAAAAAAGAAACAGAGCTTTGAAACCAAATCCACACACAACACAATTTTCATTATGAAAATTTAGCACTTACTTTCATCTTTTCATATTGGTTTGATGCTTCAAATGATGCATTTCTTATATTGAAAAGTGCATTACCTTATTGAGCTTCTCTTTGTTTCGAAAATAGTTTAATATTCTCTACTTAATAGGGCCAACCACATGAAGGTGGATGTTCATTTGGCCCCTCCCCCCCCCTCACATCACTCTCAATTCCCCATACTCGATCATATAACATTAATCATTCATTCATCCATTAATAACATATAAAATTCATTCATTCATCCTACATTAATAACATATAACATTCATTCATTAACATATTCACATTCATCTATTAATAGAATATAACATTCATTCATCCATCCATTAGTAACATATAACATTAATTCATTAACATATAAAATTCATTCATTAACATATTCACATTCATTCATTAACATATAACATTCATTCTTTCAATTTGTACATATTATCAAAAATATGGTTGACATAATATGATTGCAATCACTTTTTTTTTGTTTCTTTTTTGCAGCTGAAAAAATCTAAAGTGGAGTATCTATTTCTAAATAATTTGTCCCCCCTTTAGTTTTTTTGAGCTTTCTCATGATCTTAATGTATGCCTAGTCGTGTACTCATGATGTGGACATCGCTGCAAGGGGGGGTCTGTTGCAATAGAAAAGAAATGTTAAATTGATATGTTTTATTATTATTGTTACAAGTATTTCATTAATTAAAAGAACATTAGAGTGGTGATCTTTACCTGATGGGACCACATCATGTTCCTGATCTTGTCTTATAGCCTCATGCTCAACATGATGAACACCTCTAAATCCTGATTTGGAGTTGAAACATGAAAGGTTACATTAATTAATACACCAATTGCAATTACATATGTTTAAAATAACATTAGAGTGGTCCTCTTTACCTGATGCGGCCACATCATGTTCCTCATCTTGTCTAGCTTGATCATGCTCAACATGTTGATCACGCTCTACATGCTCTAAAGTTGAAACATGAAAGGTTACATTAATTAATACACCAAATGCAATTAAAGATGTTTAATTGTATTAATCCATACTGTGTTTTGTATAGCACATGAATACATCCAGTACCAGGATGCACACCATGACCTTCATCTATAGGTTGTGATCCACCCTCACTAGGATGCATTCCAATGTCATGTTCAATATTATCATTGCTTGTTTTTAAATAAATAGGTACATAATTACTTTATGGTGGAAATTAATATTGAATAGATTGCACAAGTATTCAATTTTAAATAATCTTTATTGAGTTTATTTACCTACATGTCAAATGTAGTGGAAGATTTTTTTTGCCCAGTCAAGACTCTTAGGTGTTCAGCCAGGGATCCATAGCCTTACTAGAAGGCAATCTTCAGGTCCTTTTCTGTGGGCACTTTGTTGAATTCAGAGCCCTGCATTTTTGCATAAGATCATGAATTTTACTTCTATGGTGTGATAAAACCAATATTGTTTGCAATTTATTATTTGGATGCAATATTTCATTTATTGATACTTACAATTCATGTGACTAATTTTATATAACCACCAGAGCCAAGTTTGTGTTGCCCGTGTTTTTCTAGTCTTGCCTTTGTTGCCTTCGATGTGTCAGGTAGCCTATGAAAATTTTTAAATACATTAGATTATGTAAAAAGAAAGAGTAATCAATATATAATTACATTGTTGATAGTATCACATACCTTTCTTGGCCTGAGGGTGTCTTTCCTTTTTTCTTTTCAGCCTTCTCCTTTCCATTCGACACCAGGTCCTTTTGCTCCCTCTCTAAAATCATGGGGGGACGCTCGTACTTTTTGTTCTTGTCTAAATGTGAACTATATTGGTCCCTCACATACTTTAGATAGGTACCAACTTTCTGAAGGACCTTGGTTCGACTGAATGTTTTATCACCGAACAACATAACTAAATGGTTAATGAGCTCATCTTTTAAATCTTGATTTTGGGCATTTCACCGTGTACGTATGGTGGGCTCAAAGAGCTCCAATGTAATATCACTTAGATGTTTATAAAAAATATCATTTCCTGCAAAATGATCATCGGATCATTAGTCTAAAAAGAGTGATCAATAAGTAAATTTCAATTGGATTATATACAATAATAATTAAAACATTTTAAATTCCCTGGGACCTTCTCTATCTTTATGGAAATGAAATCCTCAGTCACCATAAATGTGATCGACAATGTTCCTGTACTAGTGATACGGGAAGATCCAAGAAATGCTACTAAAACATCACCAGTATTAGTGACCTTTTCATCCCCAGGTACATGTCCTGATGCATGTTCTGGCATGTGTTCATTGCCAGAGGGTGCACTACCAAATTCTTGCATGGTATGTGTTGTTAACATTTCAGTCGACAATATAGGCACGAAAGATGGGGTTAGATGATGTGATGTATGTGTAGGAATATTAGGATGGACACTTGTACCAACCCCTACTCCTCGGGCAACACCTGTAGTACCCTGATCATGGCCAACAACATCATGAGGATGCAAAAAATCCTTTAAAAATAACACATATTTTAATTCATGACATAAAAGAGTATAAAATATAAAACCATGAATGAACTTATGTTATAATTAAAGACCTCATGAAATCTTACTTACAAGTTTTGTGCTCACTCAATCAATATTTTAACCCTCTCTCTTATCTCATTTGTTTGAGGCACTATGAATAACAGCTAAAGGATTTATTCATTGCAATTTTTTTGGGTCTTCCTTATCATATCGAGAGGTTTTGTTAAATATGTGATGTCATAATCACATAATAGTGACTACACCTCCCTATGGATGCTCTCCTCTAATATTGGTGCCTTTCCTCGATCACTCATCTACAACAAGAATATTAAAAAAATTATCGAAATTAACCCAATAAACTCATGAAAAAACATAATAATAAAACATTTTTCTCATATCTAATTTGTACAATTACAATGAGGTAAAGCTATTAGGTAGAAGCACCTGAAGATGGATCATGATCTGAGCTTTGGGCCAAAGCCTTCCCTGTATGATCAATGTCCCATTGTGACAAAAAATAAATATAAAAAAAAAACATTACCGAAATGAAACCAATAGACTTACAAAAAAAAACATAATAATGAAATGGTATATTAGAGTCATTAATTGGGGGTTGGGTAAAATGGTATATAGTACATACCACCCCCATAGTAACTATGTTTGTATCTAAGAGATTCAAATTGTCATCGATTAACAACTCTTCCCTTGTAGTCATTGATTTTATCGGACATACGAATACATGGTTTCCCTTGCACGCCTCGAATATGCAATTGGGTTGCTTATTTGTTGACCCAAGTCATGTACTATTTATAAACCCTACAATATTCCCTGATGCTTTTGGCCTTCCGTCAATGTACATAACTACTCATTTATTTTGATCCTTTTATTTTAGTTGTATATAATTTGTTGACAGTGCATACCTACGCATACTTCATGTATATCGAACCAGTTGCATCCAATCTTTGTAACTATAACAAGGTCCGACATACTCCATCAATTCAAAAAAAAAATTGTAACAGACCTTTATGTTGTCCATGCAAAATAGGTCCAAACCATGTAATAATGATGGTGCTATGTGATATATCCTCTCATTGACACAAAAATCAGTGTTTATTGGAGGAAGTTCCTTGGGTACCCATTGTTTTTCGTAGATATTTGTACCTCAAGGGAACCTCGATGTTGCCTATGCTCTCATCATCATAAGAACATGACCCCCTTCAGCAAGAAAAAACTCCAAGCGTTTACAAAATTTTATTATAATATTTTGACCTCTAGTTGATCTCCCTCTTTTATACCTACTACATTTCTTTTTTTCCTCTTCTCTTCCCGAATATCCCTCACTTGAGGAAGACAGGTCTGAAAAATACCTATTTGGTGGTACCTGCACTCATAAGGATGTTGGATGAAGTTATTTCATGGTGATGTGATCCCAAGGTGACATTATGATTAATCTATCATTTCATCGCTAGAATTTGATAGGTTATAAGGTAGTCAAGTCTTGATATATTGCAAGTTATTGTTACTACTATCCAATTGTGTCCATCACAAATCAAATCTACTTAACATTTTAACTCCCAAAATTTGTAACAAGTGTTAAATGTGACTATGGTCCACCAGTTACACAACCAAGGCCTCAAATGTATTCTCTAATTGTAGTCAAAGGACTTTTTCTCTTCATTCAAGTAAATAAACTTGAAGGAAAACACCACCAAGTGATTTATTGGACACCTATGTGACTAAAAATAGTAGAAAGTTTACATTTAATTTCCATATGTCTAAGTGGTTAACAGGGAGGGAGTGTGTACTAGGCTTGGTTAAGTCATCATAAATTTATTCTTTGGCAATAAAAATTGTTTAAGACATCTTAAATCTTCCTATGTCTAATTTCTAGGAGACTTTTTGTGTTATAAGGTAGGATGAGTGGTTGCACCAATGTTCTAGCTCACTATGACAAGGTTTCAACATCTTCAAATAGTGAAAGTTAGTGGTCATAGTCATTTGAAACAAAAAAAATTGATTATGTATGATGGCAGGATTTGATAACTTAAAATAATTGGCTACCCAACAAACTTAACGTTAAAAGAAACTTTTTTAGTTTAAGGGGTTAGCACTTTCTTTCATTTTTTCATATTGGTTTGATGCTTCAAATGATGCATTTTTATCCCACTTCTATCATATTGTATTCCCATCCCATTTCAATTGTTGCAATTGTTGGAGGAGTTGATTCCAAAATTTCATATCAAATACCACGTTCTCGAAGTAATTTTATGTATTTTTACTATTTTTTTGAAGTTCTTTTGTGTTGTATGGATCTGTGCAAGCTTGAAATTCTCTAATATCATTGGTGTAGATAAATATATGTGTCCCTTTGCATTTGTATTTGTTTTGAAGTGCTAAATCATTGTTTTGTGGGAGAAAACAATCAAATACAAGGACTGTCTTATTTAACCTGTGTAAGGGTTTGAGGGCTAAATAGAAATGACATCCACCAATCCCCCCACTATCTTGGAGCTATAACTTGGTGGATTGGTGTGAAAAATGGTATGATAGAGTTTAATTTCATTTAAGGTTCTGTTAAAGCAAGAAACTTGGCATTAAATTGATTCCCTAGGGCTGACAGGGGTAATTTTGTTGTGAATTTGTGGTTGTTAAGTGAGGGTTTATCAATTTGATGGTCCAGTCTCTAATATGAAATTTTTTTATCTCTAACAACTCTAAGAGCTATAATGGGATGGTATTAAAGGAACCTTCATATGAAGGATCTTCTAATGAAGGACCTTTGAATTAAGGTCTTCATTTGAAGGTCCTTCATGCAAAGGTTCCTTTTATAAAGCATTTTTGACATGAAATGTTTAAAATAAAAAATACCTTCATTTTAAATTCTTGACATGGCATCATTTTTGAATGAAGGTTCTTCATTCAACTAGTATTTTGTAATTTTGAAATTTTGGGTTTTTTTTTTTGCCTCATCTCGCAAGTGGGACAAACTATTGTGCAATCACTCATTAAAAAAGAGATGAATGTTTGATAATAATTTAGGGTTAAAAATAAATCCATTTGAGCCTTTTATAAATGAAAGGACATTTGATGCAATCATATGCCTTGTCAAATTTTTAACTTAATAGTAAGGGAATCATGTCAACAATCTTTGATGCAAGGATTGAATTGTCTAGAATGTATCTACTATCAAGAAATCCAATTTGTTTCCTTGTATGACTATATCTCAAGCAATAGGTTTAATTGTGATTGCAATGATATTGACAAATATTTTAAAATCTAGGTGTTGAGAAGCATAATTGGCCACCATCCTAGGAAAGATTCTTCATTCTCACTTTTAGGTGTTAAAATTTAACAATACCTTGATTGATGAAAGAGCCCAAAGAGCCTTTCTCCATGGTATCCAAGTACACATAGCAATGGTCTTCTCTTATATAGTTGGACATGATTTAAAGAATTTAGCTAGGAATTATTCATTTAACATAAGGTTTTCTCATTATGCCATCACTAGAAAAGTATGATCATATTCTTCTATTATGAAGAATTGGTCTATGTGCCTCTAGTAATCACTATAAATTTTTATAAGGATAAAATGAATAACTGCATCAGGTAGGAGAGAATCAACTTTGAGTTATTCATAGAATATATTCCTCTATTCATATTTTTTAAGGGTTGTGTGTGGAGGAGGTTATCACTACCAAGAAGGGAGGAAAAATTTCCTTGCATATGTTTGTGGTGGAGGTATTAAAGAATAATTGTATGCCTCTTTTTCCATTCATTAGATATAGCTTAGCCTAGCATATACTTGGTCTCCTTTTCCCCTATAAACTTCCATTTGTTTGAGTTTATGTTATGTAAGCGTAATTACTTGCTATGTTGAAATATAAGAGGTGGAGGAGGCCAAAAGGAAATAAACCCTTTTTAGTTGTAACCTCAATTTTTTTCTTATTGTTTTATGTTTTTAGCAACTTTGTGGACATAAGATTTGAGGTAAGTCATACAACAAATAATAACATGTTCCCACCAACAACCAAAATGTGGTTAGATTATTGGAGTTTTTCCAAGACTTGAGGTTGGTTGATAAAAATGTGAAAGACTAAGCTATTTCTTTTTGTCTTATCTAACACCATTTTACAAGAATGGGGGTGCCAATGTATGAGAAGATATTTGGAAAATAGGCATGAAAATTTCAGGTTAAAGAGAATGGGGGTGCCAAAATTACAATACTCATTGTCCCTTGGTTGTCGATTTTCCCTGAGTGCCCTCAACCTTGTCCTCGGTGCTGGTATTGACCTTGTTTTCACTCCTCCATAATCTTCGTCAGCTATGGTATTGACCTTGTTTTCACTCCTCCAAACTCTTCATCGGTGCTGGTATTGACCTTGTTTTAACTCCAAACTCTTCCTCGACATTGGTATTGACCTTGTTTTCACTCCTCCAAACTCTTCCTCGAAGTTGGTATTGACTCACTTCTCCAATTTGATGAGCTACAACCTGATTTCGTTAGGTTTTAGAGTATGTTAATTAAATTGAAAATTATGGCACCATTTAGCTAGGTTTTAATATTCTACAATATAGTTAAGTATATATTAGCTATATTTTACATAATAAATAATATAATTATTCGACATATTATGAATATATATTATATTATTTAACAAAATTATTAAATACATATAAAATTATTATAATTAATAATTAATAATAAGAATATTTTTATATAATACAAAATATAATTTATATTTAATATAATATTAATATTATATTAAATTATATATAGTATAATTATACTTATTATTATATAATAATATATATAGGCTTTTACTTGATATTTTAGAGGATTTTACCATTACACTACATATGGTTTACCATTAAATGGTAGTTGAAACTTGTTTTCCAATGACACAATAGTGGTTTCTAGGCATGATATTTTTTTCAAGCTCAAATCTCACAATATATGTAGCCTATTAGCTAATACAAAGAGAGATATAAACTAGAAAGATAGAGAATGAGAGAAAGAGATGAACTTAGATAGATAGGGAGAGAGAGAGAGAGAGAGAGAGAGAGAGAGAGAGAGAGGAGAGAGAGAAACTAAATTTTTATTGGTTGTTTCATGTCAACAATCCAAGGATGGCATGTGTCCTTGGGGAGTTATGCTCAAGGTAGCATGCCATTTGATTAAAGATATGATAATTATCCTTTAAGACCTCTTCAATGTACCCATTGCACACTTAAGGAGACAAAGATAAATATAGGGAAGAAAATATAGAGAGAGAGGGAGATAATGAGAAACATACAAATAGAAAGGGAGACAAAGAGATAGAGAGAGGTAGAGAGATAAAGAGATAAGGATGAATAGATAGAGATATAGGGAGGGTGATTGATATATCTCTCCTTTCTCTCTATCTCTCTATATCTCCCACTATCTATGTCACTCCCTCTTCCCCCCTCTATCTATTGAGCTATCTCTCCCTCTCCCCCCTTTCTCTCTCATTCACTCCATCTCTCCCTCCATCTCTCCTACTCTATATCTCTATCTCTATTTCTCTTTTTATCTCCCTCTCACTCCTCTCTCTATCTCTTTCTATCCATATCTTTCTCTACCTCTATCACGATCTCTCTATCTCTTTCACCATCCCCCTTCTATCTCTCTATATCTCTCTATATCACCCCCTTTCTATGTCTCTCCCTCTCCCTCTCTCCCCTATCTTCTTCTCTCTCTCTCTCTCTTTTCTACATATCGCTCTCCCTCTCCCCCTCTTCTTTCTCTCCCTTTTCTACCTATCTATCTCCCTCTCTTCTCTCTCTTCCTCTTCAACCTA
This sequence comes from Sequoiadendron giganteum, assembly GCA_007115665.2. Classification (NCBI taxonomy): domain Eukaryota; kingdom Viridiplantae; phylum Streptophyta; class Pinopsida; order Cupressales; family Cupressaceae; genus Sequoiadendron; species Sequoiadendron giganteum. The sequence continues at coordinate 483,952,158 of CM021102.1, forward strand.
TCTCTCCCTCTCTTCTCTCTCTTCCTCTTCAACCTATCTCTCCCTCTCTCCCCCTCTTCTCTATCTCTCCTCCTCTACCTATCTATATCCATTTCTCTCCCTCCCCCTCTCTATCTCCCACCATCTCTCCCTCCCTATCCCCCCTATCCATCAAATCTCTATCTCCACCTCTCTTCCTTTCTCTTCCCATATATCTCCATCTCTCTTTCTCTTCCCATATATCTCTATCTCTCTCTTTCTCTCCCCATATATCTATATCTTCCCATATATTAACTAAGAATCCATGCAAGCATACAATAGTATATGTTGGTAAAAATATAATAGTGTTTTATTAAACTATAAGTAACACTTATCTTTCTAATGTCAAGCCTTCTTTTAAAAATAGTTTATTATTAAACTATAAGTAGATTATTGTCACCACTCTTCATTCCACATGAAATGCCAAATTTAGTGATTTTTTTGTTTCTTTTTTCAAGTTTCACTAACCAATCTATTTAGTGGGTTAAATAAAGTTGTGTTATGAACCTTGGTCTCTTCAAAATAATTAGACAATATTAGGGAGATCAAGAAGGGGAGAAAACTAAACTCCTTCAAAATAAGGGTAGTTGTGGGTTTGTTGGTTTTCCTTGTATACTATATACTTAGTTCCTCTAGGATAAATAAGTCACTATAGAAATTAAAGATGTTTGATCATCTACCTAATATTGTTTTTGTGTTTTTGAAATGGAAGATATCTACAACTCTATAGAAATTGCTATATGCTAATGGTCAAATTATTAGACTATTTAGATCATTTTAATTGACTACTACATAATAGTTTATGTGTTGAAATAATTGTTTCCATTCTTTGTAGTTTTTACATTGGAATATAAATCACATTTAATTTCACGCCAATATACTTCTTTCATAAATATATTTGTTTTATTTTTCCTTGCTATTTTCATCTTAAAATTTATAAAAATGTATTCTATAATATAGAATTATTTTCAAATTGGGACAAAAAGGATTCTAAGAGATATATTTAGTCATAAATTTTACAATCATAAATATCATTTAATTTGTATGTTGTAACTTCAGTACTTTTAGTTAAAATAAAAATAACTTAAAGTTATATATACATATAGTTAAATTGGAAAATTTGTTTGAGTTAATTACTAAATTTGATCTAAAAGTGTTCAAAAATTTAGATAAATTCAATTAGATATAGTTAAATTGGAGGTGTCATTTGAGTTAATAATTAAATAACATAATAATCAATTAAAGAAAGGGATGAAATTTTGGATGTGTTTGAATTTAATAAATTATAAATTAAAATAGACATAAATTACTTGAAATAAGTTCTTCATAACCCATCTAATCAAATCATAACCTATCAAAAATGATATAGTAATTTTCTAAAGAAAAGAACACTTGACCCAATCATAAGTGTATGGCATTTATGGAAAGGAGTGATCCACCTTAGCAATAACAACTACCTAATGTAGACCTGGGAGGCTCAACTCAACCAACCTATCAACCTACCTTTAAGAGGCTTCCAACAAGTTTAGAATGACCAATTTAAACAATCCAAACAACTCTCAAAGCCTGACAAACAACATAAGTCAGATTTCACACTTTGACTCCTTTAATCCTTGTAACAGTGCAAACCTAGTTTTTGCCCAATAACTCAAAACTTTCTGAAAACACCAGAGAAAAATGATGGTTTTAGACACCCATTTTGATTTATTAAACATACTTCAAGGTAAAGTACAAGTCTTTTGGACTAAATCACCAAAATCACCCTTTCTAGGTTGTGTTGATTAGGCTGATTAGGCATATTTTACAAAGCAACTAGCCTTTACAGTGATTTTGCACTCGTTGATTCCCTAAAGAAAACCTTATCTTGAGTATAATCCATCATAGTCACATATGATCACATCATTCTTCACCATTTGATATCATGAAAAACCTCCAAAATCTAGTATTCAAATAACCCATATCATCGGCAAGACAAGTTCCATTGGGGTAAAATGAAAAGGTCATACTGAGCATATAGGTCTCACTGATGAAGTTCCATCAGAAAGAAACCTGTCTTGTCTCACTCATCAAATAAAAATGAGTTGTATCAGCTAGAACAACACCATCAGAGTAAGATCCCTAAGTCAGCTGGAGTGCATTTGTCTCACCGATGAAATATCATCTACAAAACACTCATCTTGTCTTGCCGACAAAAAAAGAAACATATTATCGCCAAGACAAACGCTATCGAAATGAGTTCAAAATGTCCTCTCGGCCCACTATGTCACGCCAATAAGATTACATCGGCAGGATTATTCATGAAATACTTGAGATCGAAGGAATAATCATCGAGGAGACTTATAACATCGGCAAAATTATTGAATGTCAGCGATACACCATGTCTTGCTGATGAAGACATAAACAAATCAAGATTGTTGTCGAGGTGACTCTTGGTGAAATTTATATGAATCATATGGATAGATTATGTAATATTAGCATAATTTCTCCCCAACAAAAAGAATGTTTAATGAACATTAGTCAAGCCTGAATTAAAGGATCACCCAATTTTTCAATTGTCTTGCCAATAGAACATTTGATGTGATAGTGGGTAAATTTGAAGATCAGCTACACTCGTGTTCAAAGCTAGGACATTAATGGTAGTATTACTACCAAATGTGTCGATGATTTCTTGAATTGAGAAAAGTAATTGAAGGAAAATTTTGTAAAGTTAGTAGCAGAGGAATGAACAAAGGGCCAAAGGATCTTGTGGTCAAATAATTCTAAACAAACTTGTAAGTTCCCTACAATTAAATTTCTGGTTTTGTGATTCATAAAATGGAAAGCACTAGCTCAGGAAAAACAAAAGGTAGGAAATAGAGTGAGAGTAATAATCCTAGAGGAAAAAATAAAAAATTGAAGTGGAGAAGGAACCAGGGGTAGCTGAGAGGAAGTTAAACCAGGACTTAATTGATCAATTTCTTGGCTCAGGACCTAAGGCCAAGCGATCTGCACAACTTAGGGAAGAGGTGGAATAGTTATAGGATAAATGCAAGAATATACAAGACATATGGACCCCGGTTAGGGGATATGAGTTGTTTATTTTTCATTACCAATGAAGGAACTGATACGAACCAGTGTGCAATCCTTGGAAGTTAAACCTAGGGAAACTAGTCTCCTCCAATGTATTTGTAAATGTAGAATTGATGAAGAGGCTAGCTACGTATTATAATCCAAAATGTAAATCTATTTGTGATCCATCAAGAAAACCGTTAATACATGTATCTGAAGCTACCATCTATGATATTTTTAACCTAGAGGGAGTGTGTGGCAAAAAAACTGTACTTGAACAGTTGGAAAAGGAATTTTGGAGGATGTATACTTTGTACAAGGGTTGGAGGTTTCCACTACACAGGTCTAAGAAATATGGTGTTTCAGTTCCATTGAATGACAGTGATGGTCCCCCATTCCATGTTGATTTTTTTGAACCCTACATGAGGTACACATATTTTTTAGTGTGTCAAGTGTTGGGAATGGAGGCCCCAAAGCACATGTCAATTGTAACCATGGTAATTGCAGCGAACATCCAATGTCACAATTCAAGGTTTTTTTAATTATACTTCACACATCTTTAAAGTAATTTATTTAGGACTGATGGCAATAAAAAGTGGAGCTCCTATCTTGCACTTGGATTCTTATTCAATCCTAATGCATATTATACTTTATTATGGAAAAGAATTGTAGATGTGGCCTGAAAAATTAAGGATTGCACAATTTGAAAAGAAAGGTTATTACCAGTACAACTTTGGACTTCCACCTAGGATTGCAGATTTTCTAATTCTTGTTATCTACATTTTGAAGAGTTTTTTGTGAAACCATTATACAAATTTTACAATCATCATTGTGAATATTAAATATCTAATATAATAAAAAGGTTTTTAAGGCCTAAGGATTTCAATGGACCTGTCAACCACAATTGGGGAGATTGGTAATGTTTAGAAGATGTGACCATGATAAGAGTATATGGATTTGAAGATGCACCCTTCATTCTGCCCAAGACGGTCCCTGATAGGATTACATATTTGGAGATTTTTAGGGAATTGGAATTTTTAGATGTTATGAATCTGAGCTCTTTCAGAAAGTAGGCATTTATGCCTAGTACATTATGCTTCGGTGATTTCACTGCATTAGCAAGGTATGGATATGATATGGTTCTCAAAAAATTTCTGCAATACAACATGAAGAAGGGTCCACCACAAAAACGATTTGATCCAGAAGGGTATATTGATTTTTCCAAAAATAAAATGAACTTGGGAGGATACAATCACATACCCTATCTGTTTGATGACTTGATCAAGAATTTGGAAGGAGAGGAAGCATAAAAAGTTGTTGATGAGTATAATAGGGGATTGCAAGATATATAACTATTATCTTATGATGAAGAGGCATCTAGTGATGGTATTTCTACCAGTACAATTGATAAAATTTCTAGATTGAGAACTCAAGACTACAAGTATGTTCCCAGGGAACCAGATGTTAAAGAGAGTGCAAATACTAACATAAGGAAGATAGCAGATAAATCATTTGTGGTTGATGATGAATTCATTAAAACCTCAGGATTTTAAAACCTTTTTGTACAAATTAAAAGGAAAATCAATAAGGGAATCAATGGAGAATATTACACCAAGTAATGAGGAACAACTTTTGACTAACTTAAAATCAAGTGTGGAAGAAGAAATGAAGAGCATGACGCCTAAGAAAGGAAGAAAATTATTAGAAGATGTAGGTGTCATAATCTTTCCTAGGTTGGATTTGAACTCTACTTTGTTTTTGATAGTTTTCTGAAGAATAGTAATGCCACACATAAACTCACTCCTAAGGGGGTAACAGAGATTTATGAAGGATCACTTATGATATGGGATAGTGAAAAGTCTTTTGGACATGTAATGATGTTAAAAGTTGGTGAGGTTGATCCAATAGCTACAACATAAATTGGCATTAATGTGGCCAAATTAAATAAAGCCCAAATCCAAAAGTTAATCAACGAAAAATAAATGTATAAGATTAATAACAAGAGACTACTTAGAGAAAATGATCACTTGAAGGACATGATGGGAATCACAATGGGATCCACACAGAAATTGACTCATGGTGAAAGCTCCCAGGCAAGAGACCAGTGGGAAGAATCAAATGCGTACTCACAAGGTAAATGTGATGCACTCACTGCAATAATAAGGAAGAGACAGGCCAATTTGATGAATTGGTTGAGTAAGCCCTAGGGAACACATTCACACAATTTTACTGCACTACAAGAACATAAGAGGATAGATGGTAGGATCTGAGATAATTTCTAGGAAATAAACCAAAGGGAATCTCTTGATAACATACCTATGATATTGCAAACCATTTTATGAAAAAACATAAAGACTTCCATGAAGAATTGCAAGGCGATGAGCAGGGGATGATCAATGTCACAAAAAAGGGAGTACCAATGTTGTTAGAAGATGGAGGGGAACTAAAGGGAAAATATAGATGGATCAAGGAATGTGAGACAATGATGCAAAAAATTCTAGAGACAACCATAGGAAATGATTTAACAATGGACAGGGCATGTGAATAGAATGAGAAGATATTAAAAATGAAGATAGCCATAAGGAATGCGTTGGAGGATGTTGATACACATGAGCAGAAAGATTACCGAGATTATATATCAAACATCCATTTATGGCCTAATAGAGCATAATTTCTAGTTTGTAATTGTTGTTAAGCAAAAGATATTTATGAAAGGATGCGTCCTTTCACAATTTTGATATATTTATATATGTTTTATAATATAAAATAGATATAGGTGGATAGGAGAAAGATATAGTAGATAGTTTGCAATGAAACTTTCCTGTAAAAGACTCAGATGCATGTATGAATTTCGATGAAGTTAATGATGATTTATGAACTTGTGGCTTAATCTTGGTATCAGTTGTTTGTGGAATTATACAATTATCTAGTTGTCTCCATTTTGATTTTTTTTTGTTGTTTAAATTGATATATCAAGCATATATTCAATTTACCTATACACATTTGTTGTATTTGTGTGATGTGATTATTTGGTTCTTTCAAGTAAATATTAAACCCTTCTAGTCAATAACAGTAACTGAAGAGTATTAATTGGATCAGTAAGAAGAATCACATAACTAGGATTGTCATTCTATATCAAGTAGATTTTGCTAGTCATTTACTTGCATGTTTATACAAGTTATAAACTACATCTATGTGCCAAATTTTTTGAATTATTTATATCATATATTACACTTTTCTAGATCTTCATTAGAATCCATACACCCAACAAGGCACTGGTCTCACACATTTCATCTTTTACTTTATCCATTTTATTTTTTACATCTATTAACTGAACATATTCTAATTTTATGCATACACTTTATTAGGATTATATCTTTTCACTATAAGATTTATATTGCGAATAGATTGATGTAAACAAAATCACATCACTTAAGTCTGCTCAGTTCACAAAGGTAGACCCACCTAGGTTTGGCAACACCTAAAGAGAAAAGGTTCAAATCATTTGGCCTTGTTTGTTACCCTAAAACATATCAAGAGATTGGAAACCTCTTGAGTTATTCTTACCTACGTTTTTGAGAGTTAACGACCTCCAAACCTCCAAATCCACAAAAATATTCCACTTGTATGGCCAAATTATTGTCAAACCCAAAAACCCTTGTTTTAGGCCAAAATCATGAGGGTTTATTGAATCTCCTACTTCCACAACCTCCCAGACCTCAAAACCAACTCAAACACAACCCATTAGGTCTTGAAATCGATAAAAATTCATAAAATCAGATCCCCCATGCATATTTTGTTGAAACCTAGGCTTGAACCTCTCATTTCACATGTGTTTCTTCACAAAACTCTTGAGGAAAGCAGCTAAACCTTTTTTATTTCTCATCCTACACCCTATTCATGCATCCTAAAATTAAAAAAGTACCCATGGGGCCTCTTACACAAGCTACAGTAATCACAAAAACTATAAGAGCCCCTTTATATCATGTTTGGACTACAAAACCCTCAAAAATAGGGTAATTGGGTTGTATACAAAGAAATGAAGCTTTCTAACTCAAATAAATTCATTAGGCCCTCAAATCAGGTTGTATGTGACCGTAGAGTGCTGCAAAACAGGAAAAATACAGAAAATTTGTAGAAAAACATAGATTTTGGAATGTCAAGAGCTTGTATTTAAATCCTCAACCATCAAAAACCTTTACAATGATTGCTTTATGTGTTTTAAAGGAATTTATACCTCAACCACCGAACAACCACCTCTACAACTGACTTTTAAATCTTTTATGATCACATGAAACATAGAACACACTAATTTCAAGGTTGTTAACATCACTATTGAAATGTTTTAGTTTTTTGACCTTTCAAATGTATGGAAACTCCTAGGAAACCTCTAAGACCATAATAGTGGCTTTATAATAGCCTTATTATTGACATAACACTAACCTTGCACCCTTTTACATGTAAAATCTCTAATTTTCCTTAAAAAGGCTACAAAACTCTTTAGTGCAAGACTCAAACTCATAACACAAAACTTCACCTAGAACATGACTAATGGTCTTGAGTGGCCTTATTCACAGTAAAAAATTCTTTAAATGCCTAAACAAACCTATTGACCTCCCTAATTATCATCACATGATTAAGCATAGAAGATGAGGTGTAGGTGCTCCTGCACTATTACCCCATCCAAAATTTTCTCGCATTACACAAACCCACAATGTTCCTCAAAGATAAGCCAATCAAATCCTACCTTATGTGTCCTAGTAATCAAATTGGAGATGATCCTAAAAATGACATTGTGAAGGGTGATTGGTCCAAAAAATCTAAATGACTTTGCAATTATTTCACAACTACGATCAATGTGTCATCTTTCATGAAATTTCCCAAAACGCTATTCATTATGATCATATGGAAATTTCTAGGAGAGATATAATAGTTGTAACATAATGAATTAAAATTAAACATTAAAAATTACACCATGAATTAATTATGTAATGGCATCAAAATTAAAAACATCATGAATTAATTATGTAACCACATAAGTCAAATATAATTCTATCAAGAAATTAATATCAAATATATAATACAATCACATAACTCATACATTTCAATGTCATTGATCTTATTCTTCATCCAAATCTTTGTATGTATCATCTGATCCATTTTCAACATTGTAAGGATTGGTCATATCATCATCATTGTCATTGATATCAGTTTTGATAATGTCATCATCCACACAGATATCATCTTCATGAATATTAACTCCTACATCATCATGATCTAGTTCCTCCTCTTCAACATCTTCATCAAGCACATCATCAACTAACTATTGATCCTGGTCATCATCTACATTATCTTCTAGTTCTTCGGTATCTTCTTCTTCCACCACATTATACTTTATCGGCCTTCCTCTTGGATCATGTCTAACAAAAAATGACCAACCCGGTTTACCTAGAACCTCTAAGTAAAATACCTACTCACATTGGCTTGGAAGAACATAGGGCTCATTTCCAACTCGCTCGATCAACCTTGAATTAACCATGGTAAATCCATTATCATGTTCAATAAAAATTCTCTCGGGATCATTTTCATTCAATCGTAGCCTGTACCATAAGATGACGAACATAACTAATTTGAAGGACTTAAATTCACACTCAAGTATATCATCCAAAATCCCATAGTATCCATTTTTTGAGACTTCTAGACATATGTCGCTTCTAGATGAAACATTAGTCACCTGAAAGATTGCAGTTATCCCAAAATCACAAGTTTTCTTCATGTCATCCAAATTTTTGATTAAAAATTTACAACCATTGCACCACATAGCCTTGTGGTGTTTCACCTACAATATGTCAAACATGTAAAAATTATTGCAATATCGTCAATTGATAAACATATTTATTCTTGGCCGAATGTATGCAAAGAAAAAAATCTCAACATATATATACATCAATATAATTGAAAATAATTAAATAATATCGATGATTAATATATTTATACGTACCTATTTTATCTCTTAAACCATATGCTAAATCAATTTCCCTTGGTGTAACATTGGAATCTCCATTACGATGAGCTTCTTTAACCAATGAAGCCACACCTTCCCATGTTAATGCATGGCCAGATTATTGACATCGTTCAATCCATACTATCATCCAATCGAGATTGTTTGCAATGTACAAATGTAGTGTATCCCACTCTCGACCAACTGTATCAAAAAAAATTGAAATTTGCAAATGATGTAAAATTAGCTAATTACCATGGTATACGACCTTAATTTATAATTAATGTATATTGAAGATTAATAATTAAATAAGTACAATATACATAAAAACCAAATGTAAAATATATTTTAATTAATCTCCATGACCATCTTATAATTACCTCACTTTCCTCAATCTACCTTTCCCCATCAAGCACTCCTTTTTGAATTTGTTAATGGATTTGGGATCCCAAATGCGATCTGCATGGATCTTTGTTGCAAACTTAGGAAGATATTTAGTAATGTACACCATGGTATGGTATACCATATATCCCTCCACCATAGAACCCTTAGGATGTGCTCTTTGTCTAACCAAAGCCATCAAAAATTTCAAGTGCCTTTCAACCATCCACATTGACCTTGTGTGTACAGGTCCACACAATTCAATCTCCTCAACTTGGTGTATGAAGTAGTGTTCTTGTGCATTGAAAAATGTCCAAGGTAGACACTTTTTCATTTCACACATTAGATGGGAAATTTTTCTCTTCCAATAATTTATATCTTCTTTATGGATTTCTTTAGATGATAGCCATCTACAAGTGATTCAAGGCACAAATATATTAACAAGATTTAACAAAAATATACAATATATTACATAACAAGTAAAAAAATGGAAATTATAAGATCTATACAATGAATTGAAATAATATCACTACTTAACTCATGTATTTTCCAAGATCATATATAACTTTCTTGAAATTGTTGTCGAAGTTGTCTAGGAGAGATAGAGGTAGAAAATATTGCAACAATTATAAAATGATCTTTTCATTATTTTTCCAAAATTAGTAAACATAATACACTAAAAAGTACATGTAGTATACAAATATATATCTAATATACTAGAATAATTACCTTAATGAAGGTATTCCAATCATGCATTTTCATCCCTGACCCAAATTCACCTTTCTCTGTTATGATATTGTTTATGTTTGCAGCAAATCCTGTGGGAAATCGAATTTTTCGTATGACTTATTTTATATCATTTCTTTGTTGCTTCCTTAATAACCAAGGAAGGGCACTTATATTAATTTGGTTTCCATCGCTATTTAATTAAATGAAATTTTTTATTGCATGATTGGCTTCCTGAATGTCACTACAAATTTTGACAATTTTTTCTTTGTCATGTCTTCCATCCAATATTTTCCATAACGTTTATGTTATATTATTTCCAATATGCATTGTATCAAATAAATGCACAATTTGTAGCTGCTCATAGTAGGGAAACCTACTAAATTGTTTGGGATAAATTTTCAGTCCCTCTGGAAGCCAACCATTAATGCCTTGACAACCTTCATGAAGCATATAAGTTAAAATATTAACAACGACAATCATTTTTAATTAGAGCATGAGTAAACACAACACAGTATAAAAATATAAATTCCAAACATATCATATATGATAGATAAACAATTTGATCTGATGTATAACCTTGATGATTAATTCTATTATATTCCAACTTCCATAGGCGAGTTGTCATTCTTCGTGGTTTTGATGTAGTCTCCTCTTTCCCATTGAAAAGATATTTTTCAGTAGTTTGATACTTATGATTTATGTAGAGGAAGTGCCTATACTCATCAAACGCCTGCTTTCCTAAACTTGTTGAATGATGATATTTCATCTTTGGACCAAAAATTGGACATGCAAATTTTCCCTTTGCTTGAAGACTTGCAAGATCATTTATAATTGGATTAAATATGTCAATTTTTATAATTATATATAATGAATAGATTATTTAAAAAACATGCATGATATTTACTTCATAAAATTAAATATCATTAAATTCATGCATTCGAACATTATAACATACCACAAAAATATGTTAGCCTTGGGGCATCGTGAATTGTCCATACAAGAATTGCATGGAATTGAAATTGTCTTTGTCCTATTGGTCTAGATACATCATACATAGTGATTCCATTCCATAATTTTAGTAGCTCGTCGATAAGAGGCTTGATATATACATTCATATCTTTAACTTGGTACTTACCTAGTTGAATGAACATAAACATTACATAATTATTATAACCATTTTACTGCAATATATATAAATTAATGTACATGACTATTAATGAAAAAAATATGTCATTATGCAATAAATAAGACAAATGAGATGCTACTACGTTAAAGAAAATTGATGTAAATAAATACCTAGAACAATCATTGCCAACATTATATGCTCCCTCTTTATTGACATCCATGGAGGAATGTTATTGTTGATAACAAAAATAGGCAACACCGAGTAAATAGATCTCAACTCTCCAAATGGATTGACACCGTCTGCTGCCAATGAAAGCCTAAGATTATGAGGTTCTTCTTTAAAGTGTGACCATTTTTCCTCCATGTCTCTAAATGCAGAACCATTCGAAGAATGTCATCTCCACTTCTATTTCATGCATGGTAATCCATAAATTGTGCTAAGCTTTCTCACCTAAATAATCATTGCATACATGGAATAATGGGAATATAACGAAGAACCTTGCGAGGCATTTTTTTGTTAGTTGATCTGTTTGATATCTACTGATATGAAATTTAGGGAATTCTGTTGCAAATTCATGTTGTTTATGATATATAATATGATCATTGGGACATGAATCTATTTATTGATACTCCATTCCAATATCTTTCATAATGCCAAATAAATCTCAGTATGAGCGAGGTAAAATATTTGATGGTGGTATAAAAAATTCACCAATCAATCTACAACAAAAATTAATTTGTTAATATAAAGAATATTAATGGTACATATCTCATCCTTTATTTACTAGTGATGAACTAACAATAATTAAAATAGATGAAAAAAGATGACATATATGGCATACCTTAACATCCGTGAGATTTCTATGTTGGATAAACCATTCATAACCTTCAAGTTCACCAACAACAATACAGTAGAGAGAAGAGTTGTTTGAGAGACTTCATAAAGGGGCTCGTATGCCTTCTCAAGTACAAGTAAATCATGAACATCATCAAATTCATCTCGATCATTATGATCAGTTGTGCCACTAAATGTGTCATGGATCAATGTATTTGTACCATCATCTTCAATTGTGTTTTCTAGTGCATGATCATCTTCTTCCATAGGATCATTAACTTCATCTTCAATATTCATAGCTCCATGTTCTTCTGCTTGCAAAACCACATTCTCTGGGCCATGATAATCCATATCATGTGCCCTAGGGTGCCCCACCTTTATAATAATGATAGACACAAATAAACCATGATCATGATCAAGTGATTTTTTTTTTATATATAAAAAATATTAAAACAATATAAACATTTACAAATTCAATCAATATAAACACATATAATGAACAACTTACCAATGGACGATAATCATGCCCCCCTTCAACGTGACCATTTTTCGTACAATGTTTCTCATCTGTTGTGATTAAAATTCTTCTCGTCTTTAAGCCCTTGCAATTATTGCAAGGACAATAACATTTCCCATCACCCTTTCTTTTCAATCTAGCCCAAAATCTATCAAGTGTCTCTTCATTTTGTTCTAGACTAATATTATCTGACATGATTTTTCTTTACCAAGCTTGAATATTTAGATCTTCAAAAAATATAAAACTCACACTCCAATAATTTTTAATCATAGATAGGTAACAAAATTTAATAATTCTGATATTTTATACCAAAAAAATTTGGCATGCAACCACCCTTGCAAAAGAGAAGATAGTCTGAAGTTAATGACCCCAAAAAACACTTTAAAATTCTAATTCCAAAACTTATTAAATTTTGATTTTACTATGATTTCCAACCTTAGAATCCTAAAATCAAAATATTGAACTTGCACAACAAAATATGGAAATAAAATTATGAAAATGCACGAGTCTAAAAATGAAATCTGATGAGATGTTGCTTTAAAATATGATTTTCAAACCTGTAAGTACAAATCTGACTTCACAAGTGAATTCTGGAAAAAGACAATGACTACCCTCAACTTGGCGATAATAGCAAAATATTGTCGCAATAAATAGTCGAACTCACTTTATCTATTTTCCGTTGAACTCACTTTTATTTATTTTTGTCGAACTCACTTTTATTTATTTTCATCAAAATTTCTATGAAAACTCAAGTTCATCAAAATTTTGATGAATGTCGGGGATAAAATTTAAAAAAAATTAAAATTACACATTAAATATCACAAGTACCCAACAATACATCTAATTATACATCTTTCATTAGAAATTTTTGTCGGATTTTGCAGTCAAATGAGTTAGTGATTCCTTTCATCTTCATTTATTTCCTGCCTCGTTTGTTATATGCCTTCACCTAGAACTGAGATTGTTTTACTCGTGAAAGCCTTTACTTACAACTGAAATTGGTTTCCTTTGAAAGATTTTAAGCTTTGTTCTTACCGGGTAGTAAAACCATTTTCACCTACACCATTTTTACATGTACACTCTAGCCATTGAAGTTACTTCAACCATGCCATGTAGACTTGTTTTATCCTCACCTCACGGGATCCATAAAATCCATGAGCTTTGAGGGTGGCCACATGGAGCTTCCCCGCTCCCCCGCTGATCATGAGTTTGCACAGGTGGGTCCCCCACGGGCTAGCGGGGGACGGTTGTGATCAACGAAAGGAAATCAATATCAATTGTTAACAACTGATATATGTACCTAGAAACCACCTTCAAGATATTGGAGGGTTTGAGAGAAATCTCCCTCTGATATCCTGATGTCCCCATCGATCCTTCATTTTCCATCCACTAGCTAAGTCATCACCTCATCACTACAACTCCTAACGAGCCAAAAATTCCATGTGGATCCCTCCTTACTCCCCCATGAGCTATGACCCTGTTGGTGGATTCCCCCTAAAATCTAGTGAGGAAGGATTCGGATTGACCCACATGGCGCTACCATAGCCATTGACCACCTTATACCTAGAATCCATCATGTTTTATGCCCACTGTCACCACATTGCAAAAGTGTTTAGAAAAATAGGCATACTACAACAATGGGCAATGAATAATTTGGCCATTACACTATAATAGTAATCAAACTGAGATGACAAGGTTTGTAGTGACAAGCAATGGGGAGCAAGGGCCATCGCTCCATCATTGAATTCACCATTAAAATAAAAAAAATCATTAGTGATTGCCAATGCAAATGGGAAACCACTAGGAAAAGAGGGCATCAATGAAATACAAAAAGGAATGAGAAGATTAATGTTTTCCATATAATAGGGGGAAAGAAAAATAAGAGTTAGGTTTTTGAATAAATGGAGAATAAATCATATACCATAACCCAGACCAATAAAACCAAAAGGCCAAAATTTGAAATGAAATACTTGAAAGTTTCAAAATTTTGAGAGTTTCATAAGTGGCTTATGCTCGGGGATGCACTCCCCCTATGGGCATGGTGAGATCCCAGATCTTTGGAGAGTAGACCAAGTGCCAAATCTATTGGGAGGCTCTGCAACTCCTCAATTCAAATTTTTTAAACCTCATTTGATGGCCCTAGGCCATCAAATGAAAAGAAGAACCAATGTTTGCCTCTGTCAAACACACTGTTCCCTGTTGTCTACACTAGGCCAAGTTTGAAAACATTTCCAGTGTATATCTAAAAAAACAAATATCACCACTGGCATGCTTAACCACATCACTATACTTCCCAATGTTAGAGTAATAATTTATTCCACTGAATTAATTTAATCATATTGGTTAATTAATTAAGTCACTTATTCCTTTAGGTTGCTTAAGCTAAAATTAGGCCCATTAATAATTATTTATTAATTATTAAGTTTGCACACTAGGGTTTCATTTAGTGTTTCCTATTTTTAGGTTTTCTTGATCTCCTCATAAGGATTGATCACATTGTAATTATCAATTCATTCAATAATCATATTCTTGTTTTAGCTTGCACATATTTGCTCTGAGGGTTTACATAAAATCTCTTGTTGGTTGTTCTGAATATTTGTTGCATGTGATAGGTGATTGCATGCAGGTGAATCTTGGGGACTATGAGGTTGAGATTTATCAACTTCTACATGGTATCAGAGCCTTGACATGGAGCCCCTTCTCAAATTTTGGAGAAAATTATTGTAGAGTTCGTTCGGGGTTCTTCGAGTATTTCATGTCTTGATCCTATCTATGTAGTGTCTTGGATCAGATTGGGCTTCATCATTGGATTCAGAGCACTGGAAAAAGTTGGGATTGACTTTTATTTTGCAGATTTTGGTCATCATTTGCCAGATTTGTGAGGGTTTCAAGTTCGCTGATTTTTTGGAACCTTTGGGGGAAGCCTATTTTTTGGAGCATCTTGGAGCAAAACAAACACTTCCATTGCGTTCGCAACACCCCAAAACCTTAGAAACACCTGTCAAATCATCGATTTCTGAGCAGTTGGTTTCTGAGGAAAAAAATAGTCAGGGAGGCCCTACGGCCTCCCCAGCACACGTTACGAAGCACAAAAATTAAAAAAAAAATAGAGGTTTTTGGTTTCCATGTGGTGCTTCCAGTATAGAAGAGATCCACCACCGGGCGGCCACCATCGCCAGTCTCCTCCGCCATCCTGCTGCCCATTCGAGTCAGCCCCTGTGAGCCCTCCATTATAGTTTGTGGTCCTATGGGAGACTGAGAGCTCTGCACCTGGCCCTCAGCCGCCTCCAGCCTACGCCAAGGTCCTATGGAGGACCAAGGGCTCTGCCCCAGCCCCCTGCTTTTTTCCTTTGGTCACATGGGTGACTAGGGGCCTAATTTGTTTTGCAGGGGAGGCAATTTTTTACGACGACGACCAAATGGCTATCAAATTTTTGCTCGTAAAGTGTTGACGTCAGCGGTCATACAACCCTCTTTGCCCCCCCTAGTCCTAATTTTCCTAAAGGAGCAGGTTTTTTCTTTTTGGCATAACTTGGCCATACTATATTGAAATCGAGCAAATGAGATATCGCCGAAAAGATGGTTCTGAGCACTTTTCAGTGGTGCAGTTTATTTTTCAGTTTTACTGCATTTATTTCTGTTTGAAGTTAGATTTTCATTTATCGTTTCTTAGATCATAACATTTTGCCAAGATCTTTGATTTTCGCTATCTTTACAGAGTTGGAAAGGTATTGAGGAGCTCTATGTTGTTTTCCATGCAATTTTTTCTGTATCTATCCCAGGTTTATCATTATTCCATATTTGGCCCAATGGTTGTTTTGGACATTACTTGGATATTTTGGAAATTGGGAGGGTGCAACTTGAATCTTTGCACTTCATTTCAGTATCACATCATTCATTTTATCTATTGTTGCTTCATAGATTCCAGGGTTTTTCCCGTTTGGTGTTTTCGAGTGTTCTGTGGCATCGGGTCTGCTATTGCATTATTATGATTCCGATATGGTTTCTTGTAAACAAAATTATCTTTCCTTTCTTGCCAGATTTTGGTTCCAGTGTTACTCCACAGTGTTCTTTTAGTGCTTCTTTGTAGTGGGTCATCTCATTGAGCAAGGGGGTTGTCCCATTAGGTTTTCTCCTCTTTCTCTTACTCTTTCATTGCATTTGTACATGGGTACCTGATCAGGCCTTGTTGTTGGGACCCATTCATGCTCTCTTGCTTTCATCTTAGTTTTAGGTGCATGCTTTTTCAGTCTCCCTAAGTTGCACTTAAGGGAGGGTGTTGGTGTAATTAATTATCTAATTACACTTTATTAAGTTTACTTAGGTTTTTCTTAGGTAATAATTAGTTTAGTTAATTAATAAGCTTTATTTATTTGAGTTGTTTTAGGTCAACATTAAGGTTGCATACCATTGCTTTTATAAAGAAAATCATCTCTTCTAATTTCTAAATTCTGAATATATCAAGTTGCACATCTTCATGAAATGCTCTTGATTTTTATTGATTTTCTCTTTTGTGGAAGGCCTTTTGGTTTGCATGTCTAATCTTGGTTTCTAACAAATCCTCCATCTGCAAAAACCTTCTTAGATACTCCATCTTCATAAGAAAGTCCCTCCTTTCTACTCAAGTTTTCTCTGCCTTCTCTTGGCAGCAACCAGGTTCTTCTTAACCTGCACAAACCACAAAAACTTAACCACAAAACAACACTAGCCTAGACCTTTTGCTGAGCTCTGATACCAATTGATGCAAAACAAAAGAGTTCACAATTGAGATTCTTCAATCTTGAGGAAATTTTCAATCCTTCAACCTTGTGCAACATGGGCTCCAATTCACACAAATGGACTCCAATATCTATTAGATTTGGTAAATTATTTCAACATGTTTAAATTCATCCCAAAAACTCATTCAACCATCCAAAGATTGAAAATCAATGATTTAAGGCCAACTCACCTATGCTAGCCTCTAATCTAGTAGTTTTTCCAAAGTAGGACAACGGTTATAACTTTTGATACAAGACTCATATTAGGACTCTACAAGAATTTTTAATACCCATTTCCATTTTTTATAACATATCCAAAAATTAGAAATACCTCAAATAAACAATATAAAACCATATTTGAGTACCCTTTTTTAATTTCATAAACATATTTCAAAATACGCATAGGTTGTTTTAAAACATAAGGTCTTAAAATCGATTGTCCCGATTTTGCATTGTTCCAAAAACACATTGTAGCACCCTAGGGCATCATCAAAATGGCCCAAAACCTTATAAAAAAATTCTCCCACTTATAAAATATTAAGGAACATATTAACATAGACCTCCAAACCGAAAATCATGAGTTTTTACCAATTAGAAATTTAAAAATGCATTTTTTAATGCTTGTTGCCCCTGTTAAATCAGAATTCACCTATTTTCACCAAAATTGCAATAATGTTTGCATATCTTAATGAAATTGAGTCAAAACAATTGCATTGAAAATTATATTTAAATATATTTAACCTCCAATCAAATAGAATTATGTTTATGGGCTATACATGGTTGTACAAAGACCTGCAATAGAGACAATTGCTGGAAAACACACATAAATAATCTCAAATTGTATTCCATTCAACTTCAAATCACCACTTCTGCCTTTAAAACAATTCAAATGACCTATTTAAGGTCTTATCAACTTCATACAACTCTCAAAATTCCACAACTAGCTCTTAAACTACTCATGACTCTTCAACTTCTTGGTTTTGTCACTTTTACAACCTTTTTACAATTTGATAATTTTGTCAACTTTTATAATTTTTGCACTTTTTTCCCAAACTAACCAAAAATGACTCAAAAATATAATCTAAGACCTAATAAATATTTATTTTGGCCCCCTTGGACCTTACATTTCCTTGAAAACACCTAAATTGAAGAAAATTTAAAAATTTGCCTCATG
This sequence comes from Sequoiadendron giganteum, assembly GCA_007115665.2. Taxonomy (NCBI): domain Eukaryota; kingdom Viridiplantae; phylum Streptophyta; class Pinopsida; order Cupressales; family Cupressaceae; genus Sequoiadendron; species Sequoiadendron giganteum. The sequence goes on from CM021102.1 coordinate 483,970,743, forward strand.
GAGGCTTAACTTTGTTTGGGTGCTCCTGCACCTTTCCTTCATTAGATCTTGCATCATACTTTCCTAAGTTTTATTCATCTCTTCTAATATAACACTTTCTTCCAAAAACTTTAAAATATTTCATAGTAGGAGGTTTACCATACCATAACTCGTAGGGAGTCTTTGAATATTTGGTCTTGCTTGGCCTTTGTTAAGAATGTAGACTACAGTATGAATTTATTCTCTTCAATAGACATACATAATTTTAGCTCCCTTCATCATTGTCCTAGTTTCTTTTTGAACTATTTTTTCCCTTTTCACAACTCCATTTTGTTGAGGAGTTCTAGGGGCTGATAAATTCCTTCTTATTCCATGATCTTCATAAAAAAATTTAAACTCATTTGAAGTAAACTCACCACCTCTATCAAATCTCAAAAATTTTATTTTTAGATTCATTACATTCTCAACCATAGACTTAAATACTTTAAACTTGTCTAGAGCTTCTACTTTTTCTTTGAGAAATTTAACCCAAGCCATTCTAGAATAATCATCAATTAATAACATGAAATACCTATCACCACATGAGATTATAATTTGGTAGATCCACATAGATCTATATGCACTAACTCCAAGGGAACTATGGTAGGATACTCTTTTTTCTTAAATCTTATCTTTTTTTGCTTTCCAACTTGACATTATTTTCACATTACATTGCTAGGATTTGTAATATTTAGAGAATCTCTCATGACATCAGTAGAGCTGATCTTTACTAGACTATTAAAATTAATGTGACCCATTCCTCTATGTTATAGCTAACTTTCATTAGTTTGAGACATAAATCACTTTGCACCACTACCTTTGAGTTTATAGACATTACCTTATGTCCTTGCCCCAATAGTAACTAGAGTACCAAAGCTTCTTTTTATGATTTCACAACCATCATTTTGAGAAACAAGATTATATCCTTTGCTACACATTTTCCCTACACTTAGAAGATTATACTAGAGACCCTTGACATAAGTAAAATCATTTGTTTTATGTTTTATCTCAAAACTAATTGAACCTTTTCCATAGATCTTAGTATATGTATTATCACCAAATTTAACAAGACCTCCATCATACTTTTCAATATTAACAAACATACTCTTATCACATGTCATATGATTTGAGCATCTACTATCAATGATCTAATAATTCTTCTCTCTAGGATGAAAAGAAGTCAACATAGTTCCTTCAATGTTATGACCTTATTTTGGAGCACTTTATTTCATACATCTTTCAAGATTAGTGGAATTAGTTCCAACATTTAAATCCATGAACAAACATTCATCACTTCCTTCATCCAGATAATGTGATTATTTATCATTGGATACACCATTTTCCTTTTCAACATAATAGCTCTTTTTGAAAATTTTACCCTTATGATCCTTTTATTTGTCCCTAGTAACTTACATTAGATGCATAATAACCTATCTTCCCATAATTGAAATATTTGAAAGGAAACTTACCTCTATATTTTCCAGTACCCTTTTTCAATCTCCTCAAAAATAATTCTTCCACCTCATCAAGATCATCTAGATCTAATCCATCATCCTTTTCCACTTTACAAAATTTAAAAGAAATTCTTTGTTTGTAGCATCTTGACTAAACTCTCTCATTTAAAAAGAAATTAAAGACAAAAACATCTGATCTCTAGAGTAATTATCCAAATTATGAGCTTCCTCAATAGCTAAAAACCTTAGAACTATAAGCTCTAGGTAGAGTTCTTAATACCTTTCTCACAACTTCGCGTTCATCCATCTTTCCACCAAGATCATTGATGGCATTGAGAACTTCATCAACTCTGAGCATGTAGGAAATAATATATTCATCTTTAGACATCCTTAGGGTTTTAAATTTGGCTTTGTAGTTTTGTATCTTCACTTGTTTGACCTTGTCATCTCCTCCATAGATACCTTCCATATTTTTCTAGATCTCTTTAGCAGACTTCAAACATATCATCTTTCCAAGTTTAGAATCAGAAAGACCACTCAAGATTACATTCCTTTCTTTTCAATTATTTTCATAATCCTTGATCTCATCATCACTTATCAGACCATTTTTAGACATAATATAAACTTTTTCAATAGGCTACCAAACACCAAATCCAAGAGAAACCATAAAAGGGCTCTATCCTAGCTTTCCAATAGGTAAAATTTGTTCCATCAAACAAAGGAGCTTTGACACCCTTCTTGTGAATCATCTAGATCTACCTCAAGAAGTCACCATTTTGTTGGTGTTTTTTCCCACATAAGATTTACAATTCTCTAAGAGGTAGCCAGCCTCCATTATAAATAACCACAAAGGCTAGTGGCCAACTAACGAGATTCAATCAAAGACTGAATCTCCTACACTTTTAGATCTGTGAAACCAAGGTGGGTAAACCTAAATGTGTTCATAAGAATGTTCTATGACTAGTAAGAACACTTTTTCCTACAGATTACAATCCCTATACACACAATGAGATAGTGATTAATTTTGGTATTGGCAGACCAAAGAATAATAATGGGAATCTTAGAGCAACATGATTGAAGACTTCAATGTAAGATTTTCCTCTCATAGAGAGATAGGGTTTAATATTTTTTTGTGTTCAGCTCTCAGACCACCATGTTTAGAATTACAGTCCCTTAGTAATCTTGAAGAAAATAACTAGTGCCTCATCTATTGGGTAGGAGTCATACAAAGCATAATCCAAATATTATGGATGTATCACCATAATGCTTTACATCATGTGAATTTTAATTTTTGAAAAAACACTCCTTAGCAATCCTGAATGTATAATCATTAATCTATAACTCATTTTCAAGAAACTTTATTAACTCATAGAGCTAAAGCAAGGAAATGAAGAACACATTCAAATATACCATTGAAAGTGAATGAAAATATCATTAATAGGTTCACTCACAACTTATGACACACAATGAGGAGAGAAATTGTTCCAAAGTGATTATCCTTTATTGCTTTACTATCTATAATTACATTAGAATAGCTTGCTTGCTTCATAGAAAACCTAACTAGAAAAAAAATTAACTAAAAACCTCCAAGAAAACTACAGTAAATGAACTGACTGTACATATTCAAAACTTTATGGATCCAAAATCTCACACATAACAATGAGTCGTGAAATCTCCTTTATAGGACATGAGAGCAACAAAGCATTAGGCTACATTGTTAATTTCAAAATTGAATTTCATTTAGAATGAAATTCGAATTCACATTCCTCATCATTAGATAGAAAAGTGCATAATTTGAGGAATAAAAAAATGGTTATACAGTAACTAGTTAGAGAAAAAACAAAAAAGCATGTCATGTACGCGCACGTCCACATCAACAAGATGAAACACTAGGAAAAAACACCACCCACGACCAACCGACCTAGCACCAGCAAACATTAAGTAGACCCATAACTCGGATACAAGTGACTGCTTCGATTTATCACCTCAGTAAGAAGAGGAAACACCTTCTTCCCTCTAGCCACATCAGCACAACACCCAACAACTTGGCACGGTGTCACTACAGTTATTGGTTCGACTGCAAGGACCTCTTCATTTACACCCATGAGCTTGGTCAAGGCCACCAGGTAACATCGGTAATCCAAGTCTATTTCAAACCCGTTGCCATCAGAATTTGATGAAATCAAAATAGGGGATACACAATGCTCAGGCCTTTTTCCAACACTTTGAGTAGCAAATTCAAGTTTTCTAGAAGTTGGTTGCTCCTTCTCAACCAACGACCTCCTGGCTCCTACTCTGGCACTCCTGCGCCCTATAGATTTGTCCATTGAAGAAATAGCTTCACATAATATATGAGAATAGCCACCACTTGCAAATAAAACAACTCAAAAATACAATGATAACACTGGGTAACTTAGCAAGCATTTATAGAGTGAACTGGAGTGAGGGATATTAATTTCTTGAATGCAATACAAGTATTTGAGTGATTATTAGCTGACGTAGCCACCATAAGAGTATTTCAGGCTTATGAATAAATGACGTACAACCCATCATTGTTTCCATCAGGAGGGCATCATTCACACACTAGAGAAAATAAGGAGAAGATCCACTAGAATAACCTACACCATTAATGAAACAAGTAACAGAGCGCAAAAATTCACCATATAGATGAAAAACACCCCTCTTTGAATTTAAACCACTGATGCGGAACATATCTGCCAGAATCGGATGACTCAAATCGAGTCAATGAGTGTTGACAATCCACATCAACGTTTGGGAAAGAACACAACCAATCATAACCCATGAAAATAGGAGGTTGCAACTAGACAGTAGGTCCCACTTAGCCCTGTCACTTCAAGAACAAAGCCATGCGTCGCCCCCTCATAGACCTCACAGTACTTTAGGAATATTTACTCTGATCGTGCGAGGTCTGGGAGGGACAATTATTATTAATCTCGTCATTAAATCCCTTTGCTGGTGAAAAGATGACCACTTGTCACTGATGGCACCTCAGGAAAAGAATTCACTCCTCCATACATGCCAGATGGCTGCATCTCATAGACCTCACACTACTTTAGTGACATCAACAAGAAAACCTATGAGGCTTGTGAGAAACAGTCCAAATCAAAACCCGTGATCAAACGGTTAGCCAAATTGCATGTAGGACATGTACAATATTCAAGTGGGACCAGCTAGTACAACCTATGGTGGTATAAAATTTTAAGCCTAGGTGGCAAAAGAGACCGACAGGCTAGAAGAAAGGGGTTGATAAGAACATAGATGAAAGGCTCAACCGGATCACTTAAATGACCGGTTACCTTTGATAGCAAGTCACCATTGAAATATAACGTAAGGGTTTCCAAAGTTGATAATTTATATTATCATGGGTAATATAAAATCTTGAAACCCTAGCCTTCCCCCCTTTGAATTTTAAAATTCCCATCAATGGCTCTGACTAGGGATGTATGCCCCCTGTGGGCATAGCAAGAATCCAGAATCTTTGGTTTTGTAGACCAGATTACTAAATTACACAAGTGCCTTGATAGATATTTCACCATGCTTTGTCAATTAGACTTGTGTATACAAACTTGGTGGCCCCAGGCCACCAGACAAGAGAAATCAAATTTCACCTATGTCAAAAACAAAATTCTTTGTTACCTGAAGTAAAGAAAGTCTGCAACATTAACTTTTTGATGTTTCAAAAATAATGGGATAATTAATATGCTTGGAAGTATCATAATTTTTACTTATACTCCCCTACACCAATTTAGTCAATTCATTGTTCCAAAACTTTAAAAGTGACATATGACTATGATAACATTTCACCTTACTCTGCCCCTAGTCATATTTCACAGAATGTTGGCTTAATCGAGCTGAGAAGTGGAAACATTCATAATTTATCTAGTCTGCAACATCACACATTTTGGCATCATCATTAGTATGCACATCAAACTGAAAATTTCATATAAAACTGTGTGCATATACTTCCATTGCTCAACAAAGATGATTCATAACTCGGGAAATTCCCACCCTAGAATTTCCCACATAAGTTTGGTCGCCAGCCTCTGAATTTTGTCAATTTGGAATACATCTTGGCATTACAAAATTCAGCAATACTAGCTACATCATTCTCTAGGGAATGTGTAAACACATTCATCTCAGGCCTCTCAATATACATCTTCCCTTGTACTTCTTCATTTATTCTCAAATGAAAACTCTCAAAGATAGAGTCAAATACATCAATTTCAACCTAGTAAAAAAAAAAAGAACAATATGTATTGGCCTCCTTGTACTCAACACCACCTATTGTATGTGTTAATTTATATGTGAAAATTTTGGCACAAGCTGAAAAATTTTCACCGGAAATATCAATGTCAGCTTCATTATAAGTTGAAAGCTTTTCACCAAAATATCAATGTCAGAAGGTAACAACACATCCATCTCAACTTCACATAAGCAGTCCAGAAAATTCATAGTACCAATATATTCATCAATATATTGGTTGTCTCCAGTACTATTCTTTTGATCACACACTTCATTGTCCTCAAATTCCTCAACATTTATACAATAAGCTTGTTCCATTGCCAGTATACCTAGAGTATACTCTAAACATTTATCATTTGAAATTTGTTCATTTACTTGGAAACAAGTAAGAACATGAGGTTCTATATTTCCATACAACTCCAGTAAAAATAAAAACTCAGTTCCATCCTCAATACTGCAATCACTACCTCTGAAATCACAATCACTGGCCTGTAACAAAATCTTAGTGACATGAGCATTACAATCAGGATTAGGAGACACAATGGGTATCTCACACAATCCTTCCTCATGTTGCCCCTCAAATTCCTCAACATTTATAAAATATTTTCGAAAAGGGCAAGCAATGTCTTCATTTTGTGTAGGTACATTCTTGGTTGATTCTGCAATCTCTATCCACTTAATGACTTGGGCCAAATTAGTAGGCTTCAATTCTTCTGGTAAAGCACTTAGCCCCGGTTCATAAAGTTCACAAAATAAATCAATGCATTCATAGTCATTAGGTTTATGATCTCTCAGGATTTGTATTAAGGCTTCTAAAAATCTCGAGATAAACTCATATGGTGATTCTTTCTCTTGCCTCTTCATATCATACAATTCTAGTACAACAGAAGTTTGATCATCATCATTCAAACTAGACTGGCTTTCAGCTTGGATCTCATTATCATCACACTGCAATGGTGAAGATATAATAGTTTTAAAAACACCCTTATCATAATCAGTGTTTTGAGTAGCCCACTCTGACATTTTACTAGTACTATTTAGGCTAGGGTAATCAATACTTGTAGCCAGATACCCCTTCATCATTGATTATTCCATATTGTTTTCAATTTCCATAGCCATTTGATATGCTTGGTACAGTGTTGTAGGCTCTTTATCCCTTAATAAATAACCCATCCTCTTGTCAAAAGCACCAAGATATACAACTAATCTTTCAACCTCACTCGGTCTTATTTCATTAGGGATTTACCTCAAAGCTCTTGAAAACTTGAGATTAAAATATGGGATTAGCTCCTCTTCATTTATGTGAATTCCCATAAAACCTCTTCTTAATATGTTGGAATTGATTCTTTCACCAAATTGTTCCATAAAAACTATCACCAACTAATTCCATGAGTTAACAAAATAGGTAGGTAAATAGGAAAACCAATCCCTGGCATCACCCTTCAAGGATTGCACAAAAAATTTCATGAAAACATCCTCATGACTAATTTCATAATCCCCCATTACATCTACAAAATGTTGTAAATGCCTAGAGGCTGATTTTGCACTTTGCCCCTTATATTTAGGCAAATACTTCCTAATTTTCTTAGGAATTGGATTAGGGTAACCATTGACATCACTAAAAATAAAAGGCATATACCTTTGAGTTACAAAACACCTTGAAGGGCTTAACTTGTTCTCTTTGCATTTTTATATTTTCCTTCACATATGGGAGATCATTTATAACCATTTGAAATTTCATCAACAGTACATATTTATCAAACATATCATTTACCATCTCAACCATGATTCCATTAGTGACTGAAAATCATATTCCTTTCTTTCAGAGCTATGATGCGACATAAACATTGTTTCATAAGTCCTTTTACATATTGCATTATTAGAAGTATGGAAAAAATAATCATTGTTCCTTTATTGATGCTAGACATCTAGTTTGGAACCATTTTTCATCCTTAATTACAAACACCCATCACCATTAGAAATAGTGAACTGTTTAGTTTTGATGAAATACTTGGTAATTTATTGGCAGCATGTATTAATCTCTTCTCCCTTACTGTAAATATCACAGATTTGGGACTATTTCTTCATTCATCAACTGGTTCTTCAAACAGAGTCACCACCTCTTCAACAGAGGACTGCATCAAAAGAAATATGAAATTATTTTTCAAAGCTTGTTAGATTCTTGGTTTTTATCCACAACAGAGTCACACCATACCACTACCAATCTCTTTCAAAACCACAATCCATTATCATCCAAATTTAACATTCAACTTCACTTGAACAAAAGGTTCTTGATAACCTCCTTTAACCCCTATGGTTTCTCCTCCTCTTTTTTTAAAAATTTATCAAAATTTCTCCCAAATAAAACCACCATTCAACTAATAACTCTTAGAACTCCTAAATCCTTTGCCAATAGGATACCATAGATCGTAGGATTTTCAGGTTCATTTTCAACAACCTCTTCCTTCTAGGGTTGAAAAAATTCACTATGTAAATTCAGAACAACAAATATTTTAATATGACTCTATAACCATCTACAACTGGTGATGTAGAACTTCCCCAACAAAGTCACCATTTTGTTGGTGTTTTTTCCCACATAGGATTTGCAATTCTCTAAGAGGTAGCCAACCTCCACTATAAAGAACCACAAAGGCTAGTGGCCAACTACGAGATTCAATCAAAGATTGAATCTCCTACACTTTTGGCTCTGTGAAACCAAGGTGGGTAAACCTAAATGTGTTCATAAGAATGATCTATGACTGGTAAGAACACATTTTCCTATAGATTACAATCCCTATACACGCAATGAGATAGTGATTACTTTTGGTATTAGCTGACCAAAGAATAATAACGGGAACCTTAGAGCAATGGGATTAAAGACTTCAATGTAATATTTGCCTCTCATAGAGAGATAGTGTTTAATATCTTGTTGTGTTCAGCTCTTAGACCACCATGTTTAGAATTGCAGTCCCTTAGTAATCTTGAAGAAAATAACCAGTGCCTCATCCATTGGGAAAGAGTCATACAAAGCATAATCAAGATATTATGGACATATCACCATAATGCTTTACATCATGCAAATTTTAATTGTTAAAACAACACTCCTTAGCAATCCTGAATGTATAATCATAAATTTGTAACTCATTTTCAAGCAATTTTATTAACTCATAGAGCTAAAGCAGGGAAATGAAGAACACATTCAAATATACCATTGAAAGTGAATGAAAATATCACCGATAGGTTCATTCACAACTTATGACACACAATTAGGAGAGAAATTGTTCCAAAATGATTATCCTTTATTGCTTTACTATTTATAATTACATTAGTATAGCTTGCTTGCTTCATAGAAAACCTGACCAAAAAAAACATTAACTAAAAACCTCCAAGAAAACTAGATTAAATGAAATGACTGTACATATTCATAACTTCATGGATCCAAAATCTCACACATAACAATGAGCCGTGAATCTCCTTTATAGGATAGGAGAGCAACAAAGCATTGGGCTACATTGTTAATTTCAAAATTGAATTTCATTTAGAATGAAATTTGAATTCACATTCCTCATCATTGGATAGAAAAGTGCATGATCTGAGGAATCAAAAAAACAGTTACAGAGTAACCAGTCAGAGAAAAAACAAAAAAGTGTGCCAGGCATGCGTACATCCACATCAACAAGATGAAACACCAAGAAAAAACACCGCCCACAACCAACCGACCCAACACCAGCAAACATTAAGTAGACCCATGACCCCCGTACAAGTGACCGCTTTGAGTTCTCACCTCAGTAAGAAGCAGAAACACCTTCTTCCCTCTAGCCACATCAACAAAACACCCAACAACTTGTCATGGTACCGCTACAGTAATTGGTTTGACTGTAGGGAACTCTTAATTTACACCCATGAGCTCGGTCAAGGCCGCTAGGTAACATTGATAATCTGAGTCTATTTTGGACCCGTTGCCATCGAAATCTAATGAAATCAAAACAGGGGATACACAACGCTCGGGCCCTTTTCCAACACTTTGAGTAGAAACTTTAGGTGTTCTAGGAGCAAATTGCTCCTTCTCAACCAGCAACCTCCTAGATCCTACTTTGGAACTCCTGCACCCTATAGATTTTTCCATTGAAGAAATAGCTTCATAGAATATAGGAGAATATCCACCACCTGCAAACAAAACAACTCAAAAATGCAATGATAACACTGGGTAACTTAGCAAGCATTTATAGAGTGAATTGGAGTGAGGTATTTTAATTGCTTGAATGCAATAAAAGCATTTTAGTGATTAGTGGTTGACGTAGCCACCATAAGAGTATTCTAGGCTTATGAAGAAATGATGTACAACCCATCATTGTTTCCATCTGGAGGGCATCATTCGCATGCTAGAGAAAATCATAAGAAGATCCTCTGGAATAACCCATGCCATTAATGAAACAAGTAACAAAGCACAAAAAATCACCACATAGATGAACAACACCCCTCTTTGAATTTGAACCACTTATGCGGAATAGATCTGGCGAATCAAATGACTCAAATTGAGTCAATGAGTGTTGACAATCCACATCAGCAACTGGGAAAGAACACAACCAATCATAACCTATGATAATAGGAGGTTGCAATCAGACAATAGGTCCCACTTAGCCCTGTTTCTTCAAGAACAAAGCCACATGTTGCCCCCTCATAGACCTCACAGTACTTTAGGAATATTTACTCTTATTGTGTGAGGTCTGCGAGGGACAATTATTATTAATCCTGTCATTAAATCCCTTCGCTGGTGAAAAGATGGCCACTTATCACTGTTGGCGCCTTGAAAAGAAACCCCACTCCCCTGTACATGCCAGATGGTGGCATCTCGTAGAAATCACACTACTTTAGTGATATCAATAGGAAAATCTATGAGGCTTGCAAGAAATAGTCCAGATCAAAACCCATGATCAGACGGTTAGCCAAACTGCATGTAGGACATGTAGAATATTTAGGTGGGACTGGCCAGTACAACCTTCGGCGGTATAAAATTTTAAGCCTAGGTGGAAAAAGAGACCGATAGGTTGGAAGAAAGGGGTCGGTAAAAACATGGAGGAAAGGCTCAACCGGATCACTTAAGTGACTGGTTACCTTCGGTAGCAAGTCACCATTGAAATATAATGTAAGGGTTTCCAAAGTTGATAATTTATATTATCATGGGTAATATAAAACCTTGAAACCCTAGCCTTCCCCCCTTTGAATTTGAAAATTCCCATTAGAAAGAACACGGACTACTTAGCTAGGACCCAAATATAGACCAACATTCTTCTCAACACTTCCTCAAACAATAATTATCCTCTATAATTAGCACTATCACGCTAGGTTGGCCAAACCTGCACTAACACTAACAAGTGACTCCAAAAACACCTCTCTATATTTGAAAACACATTGAATACCACACAAAACATTCCAAAACCTCTTAGAATATTCCACATCATCAAAATATTCACCACTACTACTGCAACCACTTGAAACTTAAGAACACCTCCAATCTGTGCAACCAAACATACTAGCATAGACATCCAGCACACTATACACCTTTGTGGAATAACTCAACACCTAAAACTTCAAGGGAAGGTAGATATAAATGATATAAGAATGTTTTGAGATCCAAAACACCAAAACCTTCACTATGGATAAATTTGAAGCAATCTCATTTCTCCTAGACACCCTATTTCACCAGACGGGAATTTAGTAAAACACATCTTTCACTACAAAATTATCCAGAACTTGAAACTATGGACATGAAACCTTTGAACAATTTTGATCATCACATCCAATCCAGATAAGCATATCTTCAATCATGAATAAATGCAGAGAAAAAAATTGAACACCACCCTGTCACACTGAATTCTCTTTTATTCAAAATTTCTCAAAAGAACTTGGAAACCAAGTGAACCAACTTCATTAGTAACATTAATAACATTTGTGCAACACATCTAAAATAAGTGAAATATGCAACACTTTCCAGCTACAACAATCTCCCTAAACACATGTCATTCTTGTTTATTTCATCATGATTTGGGATTTTCTCTTGACATAAATCCAATGGCTTAGAAAATATAATGTGATTCAGATATGAAGAGGATATTCTTTGATGGACTCAAGATTTTGGTATGGAAATAATGGAGTTTGGATAGGAATTTTTTTTGTGAGATTGACAGGTGATGGAGGGAATGATGGTGGGATATGTTTGGATGGTGTAGGATTAGCAATTTGATGGTATTTCCTAACATTTTTTTCATATCAGAGTTGAAGATCCTTTACTATTAGTCCTCAAGAAAATGGCTAAATATTTTTTTATTGGATAGATTTGGGATTGGGATGGATTTGATTGTAATGGTTTAGTGGATGAATTGTTGGGATATGAGGTTGATGCTATAATATTATCCTAGTTTGGTGACAAGGATGAGGATTTTGGAAATGCATTGGATGTAGGGATTTGTGATATGGTTTGGTGTTGAGGAAAGATTTGGATGGAAGATCGGTTTCCCTTGTTAAGGTTAGGATAAGGATTAATAATGGATGCTTGTTGGGGATTAATGGTATAGATTGTGTTAATTGGTTGTTGATATTGAGGGGAGATAGATAGATGAATAGAGATTATGGGTTGTTGGTAAGTAGGTTGGAATGTTGGGGGTTGTTGGTATGGATGATAAATAAATGGGTGACTAGGGATTAGGGATTGTTGGTATTGATGATTGATGGATAGGTTAATAGCGAATATAGGTTTTTGGTACTGATAGAACATAGATGGATGACACTCGATTAAGGAAATTGAATCTAAGATTTGATCATCATAAGGATCATACTTTGGTTGATTATCAATAATCTCATCATCATCAAAGGTATCATACTCTAGTAGATCAAAAAGACTCTCATTGTCATCATCAAAGAAGAAGTTCTCAATTTTACTAAGGAGACTATCAAGGTAAGATGAACACATGGTTACAATTTTGGATTAGCATGGACAATGGGATGGTTTGGATGGATAAAACTAGTACAAAAAAAAAAAAAACTACTGAAAAAACTACTTATAATTGACTTAAATTGGTCACATGACCATTACTATTTTATTTCCAATCATATATGACATGACCAGATTGATGACTAAACCATTTTTAGTCATTTATTGGTTTTTTTGATTGATCGATTTGGTATCATATTTAGTCGTTGATTTAGTCATTGATTGTTGTAATTTGGTCACTTATTTAGTCTTTTTTTCACTGATATATTTAGTCATCAATTTAGTCATTGATTGATGTAATATGGTAACTTATTTATTCATTTTTTATTAATTGATCACTTATTTTTTGAAATGCATAAGACAGCTGAGAGGGGGGGTGAATCAGTTGTATCAAATTATTTACTTCTTAACTTAATCAATTCCACTTTATCTACAATCTATTATTAAGTGTGAATATGAAATGCAAATAATAGAAACACAACACCAGAGACACCATATTTACATGGAAAATCCAATGAGTGAAAAACCATAGTGAGGATTAACTCACAATATAGTAGTAATGCAATATCAAATACAAAGGCTCATTGTCAAAGGGCTCACTGCCCAAATACAAAGGCTCCCTACCAAGATCAAGGTCTCAATACCTTAGGACTCACTGTACAAAAAGAGAGGCTCATTGCCTACAAAATAATACAAAGAAATAGATAACGATCCACCACTAGGATTTTCACACACTTCACAACTTGATCAGAAGATTATGAATACAATGAAGTACTCTTTCCATAATTCACTCACCACACTCTTCTTTTTTCACTTGTTCGCACACTCTTCTTTTGCTCGAATGGAATGATGGATGGACATAAAATTCACTACAACTTAACTTACATTTATACCATCTTCAACCTTAGGAACATTCTCCAAGGTTGCATATACAATTTCATTTACAAATTCAAACTAGGTTGGCTACTCAACATTCTCATGGTGGATAAGAATGTGAGATTACCAAATACATATCTAATTTAGGACCCAAACAACATCTTGAATCTCGCACATGCTTCCTCAAGTTAATACAAAAACCAAATGTAATGTGTAGACATCAGGTCAGTCAAACCTAATGAAAAAAATAATGATCTTTCAAGTACACACATCAAAAAAAAGATAATCACACATGGATTTATCAACACACTTCACCAATCATTTTACCATCTCCGAGAATAACTCAAATACATCCACAAAAACTTCAACAAACTTCATTCACAGAGAACACTTCACCAGTTCAACTGGGACAGCCAAAAAAAACACAGAAGCTCTAGAGTAGGTCTTTCAGACCACCAAACCATAAGAAATTTTTTCAGAACACAAAAAACCATCAAAAGTAGCCATCTCCCATATCCACAATGTTTGAAACTAAATATCAGAAGATGACAGAGCCAAAAATTTTCTCCCAGTCAACAACTAGATAACTCTGACAAACCAGTCCACACATCGGTGAACATAAATTTTACTCTTCATCAAACCAGAAGATGAAACTTGTAATATACAATCCATTTAATCTTATGAACACACCTATAGATCCTCATAGGTATAGGATCAACATAGAAAATGTGTGGACCACAATACAAGAGCACTCTTAGAACACACTTCAACACAGTTTCATTATTTCTCAAATTTTCTCAAAAGCACTTGGAAAAATCCAACTTACTCAACCTATACAATGTTGACATCAATTAAAACATCACCAAGCACATCCATACTTGCAAAAATCTCCCCCTTTGTCATTGATGGCAACACATGATGTGAAAAACCATCAAAGACAACATACATGATTTTTAGGTGTTGACATCAATGAAAACACCACAAAACACATCCATACTTGCAAAAATATCCCATTTTGTCATTGATGGAAACATCAATAAAAACATCACAAAATACATCCATACTTGCAAAAATATCCCCCTTTGTCATTGATGGCAACACATGATGTGAAAAACCATCAAAGACAACATACATGATTTTTAGGTGTGACAACCTTTCAAGCATAAAATTTCCACATGATTCTCTCTCCCACATCCTATATGATTTTTAGAAGTGACAACCTACCAAGCATAAAATTTTCACATGATTCTCTCTCCCCCTTTGACATCAATGGCAAAGGAAATTTTTTCCAAAAAAATCTTTGTTCACTCCCCCTATTGGGTCTCAAAAATGTAGGTTTGAACCATGAGAGGTTACCAAGGTCTCACAACGCTTTTGGTCAATGTACAAGGCCAATTGATGCAATTGAACCTTCTTCTCTTTAGGTTCTACTAGACCAAGGCAGGTGAACCTTTATGAATGATGCAAATTGAAATTTACTTTGTGATTAAGCAATCTATCCACAATGGCAAGTGGAAGTGAATAGACCAAAACCATTACAACTAATCCTACTCCTACTGCACAAATGAAAGGATTTGAATAAATTGTTTGTGGTAAATTCAATCTTCTAGGACATGACAGATCAATGCCTTCTATCTATTGAGCAATGGAGTCAAAAATAGAAAATGACAGGTGTTTTCCTTCTCTGGTTTAATTTCAAGTTGTTAAGCACTATATAAAATAAAATCCTATGACTAGCATATGACTTCATTAATTTATGGCTTGAATAAATAGTGCTGGAATGTTTTTTAATCTAGTTCTACTTCAACAATCCAAATGAAATCCTTAAATCACTATTATTTATTAGAAGACTTTTAACTCTGACTGGCAGACACCAACTAATTAAATCACACAAAATGGGAGAACACTTTGATAAATCAGAAATATACTTGATACACTGATTTAAATGACAGAAAGATCTCAAGTTGGAGACAACCAAAGATAAAGAATTTAGATTATTTAACATAACCACTAAACACCAAAATAAATTCACTAATTTAAAACATCTTCTCCATTACACTGTTTCAAGAAAGATCTGTATATATTTTTACATTTCCCAATCCCTTCTCGGGAAAATCAGACCACTACTCTCTAACCCCTGAATCTCCCCCTTTTCTGCAACTGATTTTCAAATTATTTATACAATACATGCTAAGGGTCGTGACCCTTCATATTACAGTTACATCCATTTACATTTTCATGTTTATGGCCATTTGTATTCTTTAGCAGAAATTAAAATATTTAATTGCACTGCCTTATTGGCAAATTAAATATTTTAACTATAGTTTTGCTTTTAATTTTCTCTCATATCCCTTTCCCGCTTTTACTTTTATTTCCTGTGGCTTTTATTTCTTTACCACGTTACCACAGGCTTGAATTTTCCACCCGCGGTTGCACGGTGACTGGCCTTTACTGCTCCCTCGCTGTCTATTCCTATCCATCGCAGTCACCGCGGTTTGTGCTCTGGCCAGTTACAGTATGGCAGTAACCGCCACTACTGCCCGCTAATGGTATACCGCACTACCACGGTCATTGTTTTAGCGGCTACAGTATCACGGTAACCACTACCCATCCGCCACTTCGTTGCCTTCATTGTCTGCTCCCCTACCTTTTACCGTTGACCAACCACTGATTGTTATCGCAGTCACCGCGGTCTCCACTCAAACCCCCTACGGTACCGCGGTAACCCTTCTGTCTACCAATTCCTCAGTCATTACTATGCATGTTAGAATGTGTTAATCAAACTGAATCTAATCTAATACACCAATGAAAAATTAGATTAAAGAAACTAAATTAAAAAAAGCAAAATGCAAACTCTAAACATAGGCAGCTTCTTCAAATTCATCCCATTGTCCTCTATCTCCAAGGATTCATTTCAAGATGCTTGCTCTCAATTGTTTTAAACAAAAGCTTATAGAATGGCAGCTTGAAAAAATGAGATTAATGAAAATGCATGTGTATTGTTAATATGCTTTGAACTATGAAATAAAAATGCTAATTAGATGCTTAGAAATACTAAAATGCAACTATAATAACTACACATAAAAATCTAAGATTTGAGGTCCTTTCCAACCCACAAGAGGGCTGTATTTATAGATTTTTGAAGGTTGGAATTCAATTGGCCAAGATCAATGGTTGAGTTCAAACCTTTTGAAATGAATAGTGAGAGATCGAGAATTTGAAAAGAAGATGGAAGTTTTAGAGACAAATGGAAAATGAAGAGACAAAATGAAAGATGTCTCCATAATTTAAATAAGTAAATATTTAAATATGTATGAGAAATGAAAAGCCTCATAATTAAATATTTGAAAATATTTAATTATGGAGAAGAGAAAAAGCTTTTAATTAAATATTAAAAATATTTAATTATTGAGAAGAGTGAAGAATTTCATAAAGTGTTTTATTTAAATATTGAAAATATTTAATTAAATGTGAAATGAAGAATATCATTTAAATTTAGAATTTAAACTTGTGATAATTAATATAAATAAATTGTGAAATCTATTTAATTAATTAAGAGGAAGGTAGCAATTAATTAAATAAACTTTAAACTAGAAGAATCGAAAAATGAACAATATAAATAAATAATTAAATTTATTTATATGTAGATGACTTAAGAATATTAGTTAAATAATTCATATTTAATTAATTAACAGGTTTGGTTAACCTTGACCATTTTTAGATGTGTACATTTTGCCTCTCTTTGAAGTGATGTGTTTTACGCATTGCTTCAAAGAATTTGCCCCTAATTTTGAAAAATTTAACTGATGATGCTATATGCCCCCTTGAGAGATAAATCGCGTGATGAGAATGGTTATGAGGCCGATTTGGAAGATTTTCAGATGATTTCAAAGAAAATTTGGTGATTTATCTCTCAAAATAGCACTTTGCATAGTAAAAATGTCATTTTTACCCCTTTAAAAGGTGAAAAAGGTGAGAAGTCACTTTCATTTGAACAGTAACCTTTGAGAATTTTGGAGCTCTGAGAGAGATATTTGCAATGTCGATCCATTATGAGTACCACCGATTCGAGCGAGCCTGCCAATATCAGAGACCAGTAGCATATGGACCTCTGGTGAGTGAATCCAATCCTCTTTTTTGAATTTTGAATGAAATTTTGATGGCTTTTCGTAATTTTTGAATTTTAATTTTTTGTTTTAGCGCATAGAAAATTTAGTTTACCGCATCGATGAAATAGGTTAGCACATACAAACTCATGCATAGGTTGAAAACAGTCGTGCATAGGGTTGCAAATTATCACATAGGATCACTGTTTTAGCACATCTAGCTAGCCGAGGCTGGGTTAGATGCTAGTTTAATGCATGGGGTAAAATAGCGCATAGGTTATATAAAATAGTGGATACATGATTTAGCATATTGATGACCTGTTTTAGCGGATCTAGGGAGTAAAGTTGCGTATACATGATTTAGCGCATTGATGACCTATTTTAGCGCATCCAAGGATTTTTGCTGAATTTCAATTTTTGAAGAAAAATTGACATGTGTTTGATGATTGCTGCTAAATTAGATAATTGATTTTATGCTTTTGAAAACATCAAGATGAGATATGATAAATTTGTCTTCGTGCTTGAAAACAAATAGTAGAGATGATTGATTTGCTTTCCTGATCAAAAGGCTGATAAATTTGCTTTCCTGATTGAAAGGCTTGATAGATTTGCTTTCCTGATTGAAAGGCTTGATAGATATGTTTTCCTTGCGATAAGAAAAAAAACAAAGAGATGGATAGATTGATGATTTTGATATGATTCAGTTGATTTGACATGATTTGCTTGATGTTTACTTTTGATAATCCTTGCTGATTGATTGAATCTTGATGTGCTTGGTACGATTGTAAAGGAAGAATTTAACCTCCTCCAGTTTAGGGAGAAATTCCCTCAGACAAGGGAGATGATTCCATAGTTGTCCCAGGATGATTTAGGGATCATTCATCAGTGTGGGTTAGGTCCGTTGCTAGCGATGCCACAATATTGGGTCAAAAGGGCACTATTGACTGCATTGGCTAAGAGATGGCATAGTGAGCATAGCACGTTTCACTTACTAATAGGAGAGATCATGGTGACTCCTGAGGATGTTTACAGGATTCTGGGTATCCCTATGGTTGGAGAGCTTGTGATCTATGATCACAAGGAGATTGGAGGGACCGATGCTTTGAGGCAAGTTTTCCAGGATCCCCATACTGGTGGGTATGAGATTGCCTGGAAGGATATGATATCGGGATATGCGCCACTACCGTCAGTTCTAGCAGGTATGATCGATGGTTTCCTTTATCCTGATCATAGGGCAAAGGGACTATTAGTTGGTTGGGGGAGGATTTTGGAGGATATGCTTCTCCACAGGACCAAATATGCATGGGGCTCATGCATGCTTTCCCATCTGTACCACGATCTTCATCAGGTCATATACACAGATGGGAAGAGTCTCTCCTGTGGAGTCACTTTTCTTTAGATTTTTGCATGGGAGCATTTTGCCATCACATGTCCCATTGTTCGGAGGGATCGTCCCCTGGGGTTCCCATATGTTTATGCATACATCGGGCCTCTTGTCCAGCCCAGGTTGGGCAAGCTGGAGTATTGGTGGCATGTATTAGATGATTTGGATATGGTTATCTAGAGACCATATGTAGACTGCGATCCATGGCATGCAGATGACATAGAGTTGTCGTATGTGACGAGGTCCAGATACTTGACTGGACGCACCCCATTTATCATTGAGTGATTTCTGGGCCGGAGGGTTCTAAGGCAGTTTGGATGGATACAGATGATGCCATAGGGGGTGGCACACTATGCCAAGCACCGGGAGGATATACCAGAGTGGGGTCCTATTTTGACCATTGAGGCAGCCAGAGAAGATTATTTTGAGTTACAGCCAGAGGATTGGACTATATGGCCAGAGGTCACAGATGCAGGGATTACAGATGACTATGCTGCATACTTCTACACACATCCCTTTCCTAGGTTTACCAGTTCAGAGGAGCCTGCCCCATTGATGGGAGGTCCAGTTATTTGGGCAGGGCGACAGTAGCCACAAGGACATCCAACAGCAGGGCAACCACAGGGTCAGGGATAGGTACCAGCAAAGCAGGCCATAGATATGGGTGGTGTGGCCATGGATGTGGATGAGGAGGAGTCGGAGGATGAGGAGATAGATTCAGATGACTCCGGAGACAGTGATGGGGATGATGGAGGTGGTGGGAGATAGAGATTTTTCCTTGATGTGTCGTTCAGTACGAGGCCATGGACATCCAGAGTGGTAGGTCAATCTAGTACTTCCGCTCCATGGATTACTATTAGGGCTCCATCATACGAACAGGTGGATGCTTTACAGGCTAAGGTTCAGACTCTTTGGAGTCAGTTAGCATAGGCACAGGTGACCATTAGTCAGCTACAGGCACAAATCACACAGCCACTACCTCCTGACCCACAGATAACTTAGCTTGCAGCTGAGAGAGACAACTTCAGAGAGCGATGCATATAGGCTGAGGGGGTAGCCGAGAGACTATTGAGATCAGTCGAGAGCACCTCTATTGGAGAGGTTGTAGCAGAGGGGCTGGAGACTGCTCGAGAGGCTGAGTACTATAGGATGAGGTATTTTGAGGCAGTGCCACTCGAGTGGAGGATAACATTTACACAGTCAGGTACTCGGACCCAAACCCATTCACGTAGTCACTCCAGGAGTGCGACTAGGAGTGTGGGTCAACAGGTCATATGAGAGATCAGAGCTTCTGGGAGCAGAGATCCATCGAGACCTACTACCTCTGGAGGCAGCAACAGTCATGTCCCATGGCCAGATGCCCCTCAGTGATGAGTTTTTGTACACATTTTACACCATTGTATTGAATATATCTTTTTGAAACATTTGATATCCTTGTATTTTTTGACATTTGTTTTGATGAGATTTATGAGATGCAATGGTGATTTGATTATGCAAGTGTTATGGATGATTTATGCACATGTTATGGATGATTTATGCTAATGTTATGGATGCATGCTTTTATTTTTATATGCTATGTCGTGTATGATGATATGATGTAATCTGAATGATTTTTCCTTCCTAATGCATGTAATGAATGTATGATGTAAGATATAAATGCTTCGATGAAAATGAGATGATATGATTTATGAAGATGTAATACGTAATGAATGATATGCACGTGACATGATTTATGATGTAAATGATCATAATAATGATGATGAAATTGAAATGCACTTATATAATGACCTTATGATATATGATGTAAATGAACATGATAACCTAAGTGATGATGTGTAAAGAATGAAATGGATGCAATTTTATTTATGAATGTGTGTGAAATATGTATATGTATATGTTAATGAATGATTAATGAATGATTAAAATAACTACCATGCATATGATATGTAATGATGGATAATGATCATGATGAATAAAATGAGATGATAATGAAATGAAATGATGATGTAAATATGCAAGTGCAATGATAAGTATAATGGAAAATGATGTGAAATGCATGTGAATGATAATGAAAATGAGATGTGACAAATGCCTAGTCATACTCCACTATTGTCAAAAAAAAGATATTCAAGAATGTGGCCAACCCTCAAAAATCTATTTAAAAATCCCTCGAAATACAAATGCATTATGCAGTCCTAAAAAGTAATAATGAATTATTCAATCCTAAATGAAATAATGAACCATTCTCCTTAATGCCATTTCCTACTGTGTTTAGTTGTCATAATTGAGCCTTTTGATATGTTGAAAGTTAGTACAAGCATCAAAGGGTATGTTAGCACCAATGATGACCTGAGTACTGCTTTCATAATGTTTGATGTAGCAAGTTAATACAAGCATCGAGGTATAATTGAACCAAGATGACCTGAGTATTGCTTGCATAAACAGACAAAAGTTAATCATTTTCCTATGTAAATTCTGAAATGTCATCAATGATACTTTGTAGATCATGTCCCACGACCAATTTGCATCATACTAATGATTAACCTACAAACAACAAGCAAAGAAAAAACATACTTCTTCCTTGTGATTCTAGTTCAATACATCATTGAACCACTCCAAAGATATGATGTCATCAAATATCAAAACAATAGTTTGCAACTTATGCTTTTAAGTTTTTCATTCATTCTATTCAGATTAAGATCATACAATTTGTTTTAATTATCTCTCAAAATAGTCATGTAAGCCTACTTTAATTGGAAAAGATTGCTATACCCGGTATTCTGATTCTAGACACATGCTGTTGTTTTGCCTTCTAGAAGAGCTCCAAGAAGCGAACTACCCCCTATTGACCTTGTACTTTGACTCCTGCTAAACACAACTACTGCTAAGGATAACCCTCAAATCATCAAGCCATGATGAGATCCTTGTCGTTCCAAGGAGATGATGCGATGCGAATGCAATGATGATGCCGACGAAAAGATGAATATGCAGACTGAACCCTAATAGATGAGAGAGCCAAACGAAATCACAAACAATGCATGTTTGCCAGGTTTTCACCATTTGTTTTTATTGCACTTTTTATGATTTTTTTGTTATTACCAAGATGCCTGTTTGCCAGGTTTTTATCAAGACAACGTTTTTTTTTTTAGAACTTTTTATATTGTTTTTTATATTTTCTCAGGTGTAGAACTTCAAATGAATGCTATTGGTTGGATCTTCAAATAGGTCCCCTTCTTTTTTTGATAACTGATATGCCCCGGATCCATATGTTGCAATGATAATGAACGGGCCCAACCAATTAGGTTCAAATTTTCCTTTCTTTTCTCGATCCTGCTGATTTCGAGGGTTTTCTTTAAGAACCAAGTCACCCACTTGAAAATTTCATGGTTTGACTCTGTGATTGTAGTTGTGGAACATAGTTTGTTGATACCCCTTTAAATGATTAACTGCAGTTTGACGTCATTCATCAAGCAATTCCAGCTCTTGCAACCTTGATACTCGATAGTCTTCATCATTGATTAACCCTTTGAGTGATACTCAAAGTGAAGGAATCTCAACTTCCAGTGGTAAAATAGCTTCTACTCCATAAACCAAAGCATAAGGAGTAGCACCCATTGGTGTGCAAATGCTTGTTCTCTAGGCTGATAATGCTGGATTCAATTATACATGCTAATCACGACCTGCTTCATTCACTGTTTTCTTCAAAATCTTTAAAATTGTTTTATTTGAAGCTTCAGCTTGACCATTCCCTTGCGGATAATAAGGTGTAGAAAACCTGTGTTAGATGTGAAATCTTTCACATAGTTCATGAACATCCTGATTTTTAAAGGGTCTTCCATTGTCTGTGATAATGGAGTTGGGAATGCCATACCTGCAAATGATATAGTTCAAAATGAATGAAGAAATTTGTTTTCCCATAACAGTTGTCATAGGAACAACTTCAATCCACTTAGTGAAATACTCAGTGGTGGTAATGATAAATTTATGTCCATTTGAAGATGATGGATGTATCTTGCCAACCAAATCCAATCCCCATTGAGCGAAAGGCCATGTTGTGGTGAAGGGTTGTAAATCCTGAGTAGGAGCGTGAATGAGATTCCCATGAATCTGACATTTTGCACATTTCTTCATAAAGGTGAATGATTCCTTCTCCATGGATGGCCAGTAGTACCCTAATCTTACAAGTTTCTTTGCTAAGGTTAGTCCACTTGAATGTGTCCCACAAATTCCACCATGGACCTCTTGTAAGGCCTTTTCAGATTTATCGCGTTCAAGACATCTAAGGAGGGTACCATCCAGACCATGCCGGCATAAGACGTCAGCAATTAAGGTGTAACGGGATGATTGATGAATAAAATTTCTTTTCTGATTCCTAGATAAACCTAAGGGTAAAGTAGTATCTTTTAGGTAAGTGTAAATTTGGCCATATAAGGAAGAGTCAGAACTCATCAGATGGCAAATGATTTGAGTTTCAGGATTGTCATGGGCGGGAGAAAACAATTGTTCCACTAGGAAATCATACCATTTTTTATTCTCTGTCAACTGGAGTAGAGAGGTGATTGTAGCCATAGCATCTACTGCTTTATTATCAATGCGTGAAATCTGTATGAACTTGATATTAACAAAGTATTTCTTGAGATCTTCCACCATTCTTTTGTAAGGTATCAACTTGTCATCTTTAGTGTGATATTTGTCATTGATTTGGTTTATAACAAGTTGTGAATCACCAAAAACTTGAAGTTCTGCAATTTTCTAGTCTACTACAATTCTTATGCCAATTACCAACACCTCATACTTAGCTATGTTGTTTTTGCAAGGAAACATTAGCCGATATTTTTTTTGGATTGTATGTCCTTGAGGTGTAATAAAAAGAATTCCTGCTCCTGAACCATGTTGAGTGTAAGAACCATCAAAGTAAAGTGACCATGAGTGCTGGATATCTGCTGTGAACACGTTGGCATCAGGAAAATCAAAATGTATTGGGTGTTCTGTTGTTATTGGTGCTTATGCTAATTGATCTGCAATTACTTGTCCCTTTATAGCTTTTCAATCCACATAATGAATATCAAATTCACTTAGGATCATAACCCATTTAGCCAACTTGCCAGTTAAGGTTTCCTTACTTAAAAGATATTTGAGTGGGTCAATCTTAGCCACCAACCTTACTATATGAGTTAGCATGTAGTGTCATAATTTTTGAGAAGTGAACACCACTTCTAAACAAGCTTTTTCAATGAAGGTATAATTTAGCTCGTTCTTTTCCTGAGTTGTCTTCTTGTGCCAATAATGCTTCTAAAGATACTTTTGTGGCAGCAATATATGATATGAGAGGTGCACCTTGTATTGGTGGAATTAATACTAGTGGATTCATGAGATACTGCTTTATCTGATCAAATGCTGCTTTGCATTTGTACTCCCATTTGAATGGAACATTCTTGTGTAAGAGATGTGTAAATGGTAAAATTTTATCTGCCAGTTGAGCAATGAATCTTTGAATGGATTGTAATCGTCCTTGTAAAGAGCGTACTTGACTAATGTTTCTTGGTGGTGGCATATCAAGAATTCCTTGTACCTTAGCTGGATCCACTTCAATTCCCTTTTCTAATACAATGTAACCTAATAGCTTCCCAAATTTTACTCCAAAAATGCATTTCTTAGGGTTAAGTCTCACTTTGAATTTTTCCATTCTTTTGAAGATTTTTGATAAGATATCTATGTGTCCTTCTCTGGTGTTAGATTTGGTGAGAAGGTCATCAACATAATCTTCCATGGATGTATGCATCATATCATGAAAAATTGTTGTCATTGCACGTTGGTATGTAGCTCCCGCATTTTTCAACCCAAAAGGCATTACGTTCCAGCAATAATTACCCCAAGGACATGTGAATGTTGTTTTATCCTGGTCTTCTGGTGCAATCTTGATCTGGTTGTATCCTGAAAATCCATCCAATAATGAGTACATTGCATGTCCAGCAATTAAATCAACAATCATATCAATGTTTGGTAAGGGGAAGTCATCTTTAGGACATGCTTTATTCAAATCCCTAAAATTTGTACAAATTCTAATCCTTCCATCTGGCTTTGAAACAGGCACGATATTGGAGATCCATTCTGCATAGTCCATGGACCAAATGAATCCAACATCTAAAATTTTCTTTAATTCCTCTTTAACCAACAACGCAACATGTGGATGCATTTTTTTGAGTTTCTATTTTATAGGCTTTGCCCCTGGTGTAATAGATAGATGATGCATGATGAGATCTAGATCCAATCTAGGCATATCTGCATAGGACCATGCAAAACTGATTTGGTTATCTTTGAGAAATTTTGTGAATCTAGGTACTTCTTCGTCTGTTAGAGATGCAACCAATTGCAAAACCTTGGGCTTTTCTGTAGTACCTATATTGAGTGCCTCTGTTGGTTCGATTAGAATGGAAGACCTTTCCTGATAATGCTCCAGAAGAGTGTCAAGTTTCCCATCCTCTGGTGCCTTTGAAAGGTTTTCACCATTAGATACGCTTTTTATTTTTCTCTTTTCTTGATCTAATACTGTCTTTGTTAGGTTTTCACCATTAGATCTTTCTTTCATTTTTCTTTCTTTTTGATCTAATACTGCCTTTGTTAGGTTTTCACCATTAGATCTTTCTTTTATATTATTTATTTCATAGCTGAGAAAATTGGCACTTTCTTGTCGAAAACTTTGATTTTGTGATTCCCTGGGGGAACTTGTTTCAGGATGGGATGAAAAAAGAAAGTTTATTAAGGTTTCATCATTTAAAAACATTGGAACATCAATAGGTGCTATTTGTTCCCAATCAATGAGTTTGGGATGTACCAAAGGAAATGGATCATTAGGATGATTAAGGTCACTGGCCATAAGGGTCAAGATGTGATCATTAATGTCATTATAGGGGAGATCTAAGATGGTATCCTCCTGTGGATAATCTATTTCGCTTTGAATCGAATTGGTTTCACTTGAGTCATGATTGCTTTGTAGGACATAATCAGATGGAGGCCTTGAGCTTTCTCCTTATAAGAATGTGGGTGAGAACTTGTGTATGAAATCCACCTCCTTCTTTGAGGTAAAGGTATCATCAGAGAACCTATCCCATTCATATTCATTTGAGTCCATGTCAGAATTGTTTGCTTGAATTCTTAAAATTGTTTCAGCTAACCCCTCATTTGATGGCCTTTGTGCTATTTCTTCCTTAGTATCTTCACCATATCCCAACCCAGTTTTATCTTTTGGGTGCATGGTTTTCAATTTGAGAGGTTCAATGATACCCTCTTTTCTTTTACCTATAGGGCCATTTCCTTCATAACCCATTTTTTGCATGATAGCATAACCTTTTCTGTATTGTTCTGTGAGTAACTTGATATGTTGTATGGATTCTTTTTCATCTTTATAGAGCCAATCAAGGATAGCTCTATCTTCCATTTCATTTTCTTTGATGAATGTCCCATTAAACTTGGTGATGGGAGTTGAGGTTGAGGCTAAAGCTGTCATCGCCTGTTGTATGGAAGTTGAGGGTTGACCATGGGATCTTGGAGATATGGGTAAATTAGAGAGAGATAAAGAATACTCTCCTACTCCATTATCTTTGAATTTTGGCTTGGTGCCAAAATTACTTATCATTTCACTTGCTTGTTCCTGATACTTGGAGGTAGAGATGGCCAAATCCTCCCTATTGTGTGGGACGAGCGTGTCCTGAGTTGCTCTAAGGTTAGAGCAGGTTTGACTGCTAATGTGATCAGCGGGTATTGTTACTTCTTGTCCATCATATGGAAACTTCAAACATTGATGATAAGTAGATGGAATAGCCTGCATGTCATGGATCCATGGACAACCCAATAGTATGTTATAGGTTAGATCCCGATCAAGAACCTGACAAAAGGTATTCTTCACAACAGGTCCCACTCTGATTGGAAGCATGATGAGGCCTTTGGAAGTCCTTTCTTCATCATCATATGCCTTGATTGTAATATTTCTTCGTGGATCTATAGATTCTTCAGAATATCCCAAAGCGAGGACCACTTTTAAAGTACAAATGTTTAATCCAGCTCCCCCATCTATGAGGACACATCTAATGTGGGCTTTGTGAACCATGACTTCTAAATAGAGTGATGAATTATGCGGATGAGTTAAGGATGAATCATCTTTTTCAAAAAAAGATAAGCAGGTGTAGGAGGACAAGTGTCCCACCATGGCTTGAAATTTATTGATATCCAGATCAGGAGATACAATTGTATCAACAAGTGCCTTTTCCAGAATGTCCTTATGGGTAGGTGATAACTTTAAAAGCACCAAAATAGAAATTTGCGCTGATGTTTTTCACAATTGATCAACCAAATTGTATTGACTTGGAGGAGGAATTGCTGCTTTGGATGAGCTACCTTTGACAATCTTTTTGGCTTGTCCCCTTGTTGTAACATTGACCTCTTGATATTCTTGCTTACCTTTGATTCAGATAACGTTGATTTGAGGATCATCAGTATAAATATGATTGATAATGACATCATGGATGTTATTAACTTTCTTGCCCTTGTCACCTGAAGATTCCCCTTTTTGATAATTAGGGAGTGGATTCTTGAATGCTTGATGGTCATTATTGGCATTATTTCCCTCTACCGTGATGGTGTGGTTATCAATGAAATCTTGAACCACATTCTTCAACCCTTGGTAATTTTTTGTTTTATGACCTTTGCACCTATGATAATCACATAAATGTGAGTCATTCCACGATGGTGGTTTAACTCGAGGCTCATAGTCTCTTTGTGGTGGCAATGTAATAGCGTTCTGATTCAATAATTATTTGAGAATGGATTCCAATGATTGGCCCAAGGGAGTGAAACTTCGTCGACTCAAAAAATATGACAATCTGGGCGCATTTGAATTTTGATTATTGCCAAAATTATTTCCATGATTATTAGTCGTGTTTCTTTGATTGGAAACATTGCCTTGGTTATTAGAATTTCCAGCATTGTTGCTACGTTGACCACCTGACACATTAAGGATGGTAGGCTTTGTATTTACATTGTTAGCACCTACTACCCCATCATTCACAACATTTTTATTTCGGGTCCAAAATCGTGACTTTTCATTATTTTTATTATGGTTGGTATTGTTGTTTTTGTACAAATTTGAACCCTCTTTATCGATTTTTAGAACTCCACGCTTGATCAATGCACCTTCAATAGTAATTGTGTTTTCAATCAATTTTTCAAATGATTGAGGACAGTGAAGGTTTAGTCTGTAACTCATTTCTTGATTAAGACTATCGATGAAGATCTCCATCTTTTCTTTTTCAGGAACAGGATGAGAGTATTTAGCAAACACCCTTCTCCATCTTTGCAAAAATGTAGTGAAAGATTCCCCTACTTTTTGTTTTACCTTACAAAGATCAAGCATGGTTATCTGGTGTTGGATGTTGTAGGAGTATTGTGATATAAATTTGTTTATTAACTCCTCAAAAGTTTTGATGGGGGGAGTGATCTTTGAAATCCACTCCATGGATTGTCCACCCAGACTTCATGGAAACAACCGCATTAAGTAGGTATTGTTATGAGCAAATTCTAAGCTCATATTTTAGAAATCCCTTACATGCTCAATGGGGTCAGTTTTCCCATTATACCTATCAAACTTAGGGATTTCGCAATGTTTTGGAAAAGGAATCATTCGAAGACTCCTATCGAATGGATAAGGACATATTTCCTCCAAAACATACTTCTTTGTTGTACCCCCTTGCAGGACCAAAACCTGCTGCCTTACCGCTTCCAGATTCAAAAAAGAGTTGGTTCGAATCAAAATTTGGGGTTCTATCTTCCAATTTGTCCTTGTAATTCCTTTATCTATTGAGTAAGGGCACCAAAATCATTGAGAGGAATTTCAGGATCCTCTTTAATCCCCTCTGTGTCAAAATCAGCAGGTAACTTAGCTCCTTGATTAGCTAATGAAAGGAAATATCTTTCCTTGTTTCATTCTAAAATCCTTTCCATAAGAGTATGGAATTGAGGATCCTGCTCCGCTTCTTGAAGTTTTTCTTTCGTTAACTCTTCAGTATGTGAATTGTTAAAAAGGTTTTCCTCCCTCTCACTATTGTCACCCATGTTGTTCACTGTACTTTCATCTTTTTCTAAGTGATTTCAAGATCTCGTGGTAATAGGCATAAGCTTTACTCAAATTCTACTAACTTTGATCAAAGAAATGAAATAGTGCAATGCTGATGGATATGAAAGTCAAGATAGAATGAAGATTCTATGACTTAAAGGATTTTTAATCTTTAGCTCACAATTCCTTGATTGAAAGGATGAAAATCTTGTTTGCGGGAATTAAACCAAAGCTCAAAAATACAGATGATTTTGCACTTTGTGAAGTTTGATCTTAGCTTTGTAGAAAGATGAATTTAATGGATGCCTAATGTGCTTGAGTTCTCTATTGTAGAATTTGATTTGGACGAGTAGCGTATGTGATTGCAGGTTGGGGAATATAAGAAGAACAAATACGCCAACTGTGGTTATGCCTTTGAGAAAGGGATCTTCTTTGAAAGAAAGCTCTTGAGTATAAGGGTTCTGCAACATAATCGTCAGTGAAACCTCTAACATAGTCGTGATATCGATGAATAAAGGTTCTATGTTCAAGCAAGAACTTTCGAATTTGATATAGAAATTTCCTCTTCTTCAATACTTTCTTATAACTGAGAGACTTATTGGGCTTTCTAATCTTTCTTTCTAAGGACTTCTTAGCAAAAGTTGTAGATTTCCAAACTCTGAGCATGGGAAGGCCTAGACCGGTAAGACTTGATTTTCTAAAAGTCAAAAAATCGCCTAGGCTCGGAAAATAGATGCCCCAAAACAGAGACTGAATGCACCAAAATAGAGAATAGATGTGCCGAAACAGAGCACAGATGCGTTGACATAGAGCACAAATATGCCGAAACAGAGCCCAGATGCGCTAAAAAAGAGCACAGATGCACCGAAATAGAGCACAGATGCGCTAAAACAGAGCACAGAGGTGCTAAAACAGAGCACAGATGTGCCAAAACAGAGCATGGATGTGCTAAAATAGAGCACAGATGCGCCGAAATAGAGCACAGATGCACCGAAACAGACCCGGGATGCGCTAAATTACTCCTGAGACCAACATGTTTTGATAGTTTCATAAAAAAAATTGTTTTGGATGATCTTAATTTGATTTAAATGTGAAAAACACAACATAGAAGCAGACAGTTGTTTTGTTAATCCTAAAATCTAAACAAAGAGTGTATGTTCTTGAGATTTCCATAGGTTTTAAACAAGATAAGCACTTCAATCAGACTCACTCTTAATTTGTCAAATAGGTCATCATAGTAATCACAGCCCACAACTTAAAATTGCGTCGACTCACATAGCCTTATCACGCCCTAGAGGGCGCCCGTGTTTTTGTCTTTTCCAAGTGCATACTCAAAGTGACAGAAGTGGATACCGAATCCCTTGAGCAAACAATCCGTGGCGACTATATAATGAGTGTCTTGGGGGAAGATTCTTCCCTCCCCTTGTATCGTGATTAAGATGATGTTTGGATACTGACACGGCTGGCTTTCTACACTATGGTTCATAGTAAGGGTATCCCTTCAGTGTGGCAAATAGATATACTCCCTCGAGAGACCTCCCAACTTTTAGAACAAATTTTTTGGGGATGGTTATCTTGCGCACTACTGTCAAGTTGGATTTTCATCAACAACTTGTTTTTGATTAAAGTGGGTTGGAAACCTTGGCTTTAGGTGTTCCTACTTAGGTGGTTCCTCTTGGGTGATTACTTTTTCTCACAAGAGCAGGTCTTCTAAAGAATGTAATAAAACATTAAATTGCAGAAAATAAAAGGTAAGTCTGGTGTTTTGATCACCCAAATAAGGGGAGAGCATAAACCTATTACCCACAATCACAACAAATAATAATGGTTCAATTTTAAATCCCCAAATTGACAAATTCTCTATACAAAGTGAAGATGTTGCTTCACTAAAAAAATGGGATTCATTTTAACCAAAAGAAAATTTATCTTTGGTGACTATCCTAGGATTGGTTAATTCAGATTTAAATGTCTACCTTAGGGTTGCTTCATTCTATTAAAATAAAATTTGAAAAATCCTGTCTGCGAATGGCATCGAAATCAGAATTTAAAATTTTTATAACTGTATGCGCCGAAACAGGTCATCTATGCACCAAAATAGGCCATGTATGCACCAAAATATCTCATAGGGATGCACCGAAACAGAGTGTCTATGCACTGAAACAGGTTGTCTATGCACCGAAACAGGTCATGTATGCACCGAAACAGGACGTCTATGTGCCGAAATAGTGATCGTATGCACCGAACCGGGCCTCGTATGCGCCAAAACTCGATTTTAGTCTGTCACCTACCAAAAAAGTCTACAAAAAAAATGTTAAAATGCAAGGCTTGGCCCCACGGTGGATGCCAAAAATGTGTATGTTAGAATGTGTTAATCAAACTGAATCTAATCTAATACACCAATGAAACATTAGATTAAAGAAACTAAATTAAAGAAAGCAAAATGCAAACTCTAAACACAGACAACTTCTTCAAATTCATCTCATTGTCCTCTATCTCCAAGGATTCATTTCAAGATGCTTGCTCTCAGTTGTTTTAAACAACAACTTATAGAATGGCAGCTTGAGAGAATGAGATTAATGAAAATGCATGTGCATTGTTCATATGCTTTGAACTATGAAATAGAAATGCTAATTAGATGCTTAGAAATACTAAATTGCAACTATAATAACTACGCATGAAAATCTAAGATTTGAGGTCCTTTCCAACACACAAGAGGGCTGTATTTATAGATCTTTGAAGGTTGGAATTCAATTGGCCAAGATCAACGGTTGAGTTCAAACCTGTTGAAATGAATGGTGAGAGATCGAGAATTTGAAAAGAAGATGGAAGTTTTAGAGACAGATGGAAAATGAAGAGAAAAAATGAAAGATGTCTCCATAATTTAAATAAATAAATATTTAAATATGTATGGGAAATGAAAAGCCTCATAATTAAATATTTGAAAATATTTAATTATGGAGAAGAGAAAAAGCTTTTAGTTAAATATTGAAAATATTTAATTATTGAGAAGAGTGAAGAATTTCAGAAAGTGTTTTAATTAAGTATTGAAAATATTTAATCAAATGTGAAATGAAGAATATCATTTAAATTTAGAATTTAAACTTGTGATAATTAATATAAATAAATTGTGAAATCTATTTAATTAATTAAGAGGAAGGTAGCAATTAAATAAACTTTATTTATTTAATTAAACTAGAAGAATTGGAAAATGAACAATATAAATAAATGATTAAATTTATTTATATGTAGATGACTTAAGAATATTAATTAAATAATTTATATTTAATTAATTAACAGGTTTGGTTAACCTTGACCATTTTTAGATGTGTACACCAGCATCCTACGGGATTCTCCTCGAACATAATTTTTGTAAGGATGTTGGAGGTGAATTACACATGTACATGTCTGAAGCAAGGAACTTGTGAAAGGTGTGATGTAGAAGTTGATTCCTAAGAGGGAGTCTAATTTTCAGTTACTCAATCCGATGATCCAAGAGCTCAAATTCTATTTGAGTCTTCGAGTGTTGGAACGTATTATCTACAAACATAAGAGGTTGGTGAATCTTCGATGATACATGAGTTGCAAAGTGTTGAATATTTTTTTATAACAAATGAGTCATCATTAGATGATTCGTCAACATTAGATCCTGAAGCTTCGTCAGATGATGAGGCCATAGATTTTGGCATTGTCAACCTTGGTGATCCAAACGGCCTTTGGTTACTAGACTTTGATGGCAGTTGTTCTTCCACCGATTCTAGAGGAGGAATGGTTTTTATTTCCCCCAAAGGAAAAAATTCCCTTTCTCTTTCAAATTATAGTTTGACAACACTAATAACACTCTTGAATATAAAGCATTGTTGTTAGGATGTAAGTTGCACACAATAAGGGTATCAAAAATATTCATGAACAAGGTTATGTTGAACTAAGAGTGTGTCAATTAAGGAATAATTTGGGATTGCATTGAATAATTTGAGGCCTTTGATATATTTTTAGTTCCAAGGGAATATAACGACAAGGTTGATTCCTTAGCAGTCGCAGTCATGCTCTTGACACCACATAAAGACTTTCAAAGTTCCACCTATACCATCGAGTTGGTTTTATGCTTGAGTGTTCCTGATAATTCAAAGAACTTGTAGGTTTTCAATAATGATCATCAAATTGTTGCCTTCTTAGAGAAAGCAGAAATTTTTGATGAATTTTACTTTGAACGAAGTGATTCTCCACCTCAAGAATCTATGTCTAATATGGATCTAGTTACAGGTGAAGAATTCTTGAAACTCAAAGGGAATTAAATTCCCAAATGGTTGTTATCTCTAGAGAAGCATTTTGATAAGCATGATCGCTACGTCAAGAAGCAACTCTCAGACTTTGATTCATCTAATGAGGTTGAACAGATCAACTTGGGAACTGAAGCAGATCCTAAAATGGTAAACATTGGGAAATGTTGCACAGTTGAAGAAAGGAATCAGTTCGCTAAGTTATTGCAATAATATATGTATGTCTTAGCATATTCATATGAAGATTTGAAATCCTTTAGGCCAAAAGAGGTGCAACATGACATTCCCCTTAAGGTTGGAGCATTTCCTTATAAACAAAAGCAAAGGCAGTACAACCTAAAGATTTCTGGAAAAATCCTTGCAGAAGTTCAAAAAATGTTGAACGCTCGAATAATATTCCATATCCATCATTCAACATGGATAGAAAATATTGTTCTCATATGTAAGAAAAATGGTGAGATCTGTATTTGTGTGGATTTCAAATATTTAAACTAGCTGTCACTTAAGGATAAATATCCTCTTCCACTGATGGACCAAATTCTACAAAACGTGACCGAATACGAGATGCTCTCCATGCTAGATGATTTCTCTGGTTACAACCAAATTGAAGTTAATTCAAGTGATCAGAACAAGATAGCTTTCACAACACCATGGGGTACCTTTGCTTACAGCAGAATGCCTTTTGGCATGATAAATGTTGGGCACGTTCCAAGAAGCTATGGACTTGTCTTTTCGTGATGTGATGGGTAAGTTTCTTGTGGTGTATCTTGATGATCTCACGGTGTTCTCTAAAAAGCATCATGAACATTGTTACCACCTAAGTCAAATCATGGAGAGGTGCCAACAGCATGGTATTTCCTTGAACCCCAAAAAGTCAATTTTTGGAGTTACAAAAGGAAAACTTCTTGGTCATGTAGTGTCCATAGAGGGAATCAAGATTGGCTCTCAAAGAATCAACAGTATCAAATCACTTACCTTGCCATCAAGCAAGAAGGTTTTCCATTCCTTCTTTGGTATGGTAAGCTTTCTGCGAAGGTTCCTTCCAGACATCGCAAAAAAGACTCGTCATATTGTTAATATGATGAAAGGCAATACCACTTTTCATTGGACGGTAGAAGGGAAAGTTGCATTCAATGACATCAAGGAGGCCATTGCTCATGTGTTAGTTTTAGTCTTTCCTAACTACACCAAATAATTCATCATGTATAGTTATGCTTCTGAGCATACACTTTCAGTGATTCTAGTGCAAGAAAATATTGAGGGTTTTGAATCTCCAATTGCATTCATGAGTTGCCCTCTAAAGAATTATGAATTGAAATATTTCTAGATGGAAAAACATGCTTTCACTGTGGTCAAAGCTATTAAAAGAATTTGGTTTTATATTCTTAATAGCCAAGTCAAAGTTCTAGTCCCAGATTCAACTGTTAAGTTCATCTTAACACAGCAGAATTTGGAATGAAAAGAGGCAATTGGATTGCCAAGATTCAAGAATATGACATGGAAATCAAACCTACCAATTTGATACGTGGGTGAGGATTGTGTCAGCTCATCGCTGAAAATAATCCTGAGGGAAGAAGTTTCAGAAACTGAAGAATCAGATCCAATTGAACTATTGATGGTGTTGTTCATTAATACAACAGATGAGTGGCATTCCAAAATTTCCCATTTTCTC
The DNA here is from genome assembly GCA_007115665.2 of Sequoiadendron giganteum. Taxonomy (NCBI): domain Eukaryota; kingdom Viridiplantae; phylum Streptophyta; class Pinopsida; order Cupressales; family Cupressaceae; genus Sequoiadendron; species Sequoiadendron giganteum. The sequence continues at coordinate 484,005,892 of CM021102.1, forward strand.
ACTTATGGGGAATGTCCTAATCATCTGACTCCAAAGGAGAAAAGGACCATCAAACTAAAGTCAGAAAAATTGTCTTATGGGACAATGGTTTGTAAAAGCTTGCAATGGATGGAACCTTTTTGCAATGTGGATCAAGAACAACAGGCAAGATTTCTAAAGTCGTATCATGACTTAGCATGTGGAGGAAACTTTTTAGCACTGGTCACCACTCACAATATCCTAAGAGAGAATTACTACTGGCCCACACTTTTTTAGGATGTGCACTCTCGGGTGTGTAAGTTCGAGTTGTGTCAACACTTCGTAGGTAAGCCAAAGCTAGCAGCTTTACCTTTAAAACTAGTTGTTATTAAAGAGCCCTTCTAGCAGTTGGGAATTGACTTCATCGATGCACTAAATCCATCATCAAGCACAAGACATACCTATGTCCTAACTGCAACAAATTATTTCACCAAGTGGGTGGAAGTAATTCCAACTAAGCATGCTACTTCTGAAGTGGTATGTAGTTTTTTAAAAGAAAACATCATTTCCAAGTTTGGTGTATCGAACAAAATTATTGTTGACAATGCTTCTACCTTCTCATCAAGTGAGAACATTGAGTTCTGATTTGAACATGGCATAAATTTGTCACACTCTTCTGACTATTACCCACAAGGTAATGGTTAGGCCAAGTCAAACAACAAGAATTTGGTGACTATCATCTACAAGTTGGTGGACAGGAATCAACGTTTGTGGCACAAAGCTCTATATGATGCTTTGTGGGCAGATAGAATAACTCTGAAGCGAGCGATTGGTATGTCTCCCTTTCAACTCTTGTACGGGTTGAATGCCAAGATTCCCATAACCTTGGAACTTCTAGCCCTCAAATTGGCTAAGGCCATTGAGGATGAGACTTTTGATAGCTTTGTTGATAAGTGTATTATGTATCTCTTTGAATTGGATGAGAATAGATTTTAGGTGGCTAATCGCATCACGGAACATCGGGACTAGGTCAAAAAGCTTTTTGACAAGAAGCCTAAGTCTCAATATTTTCAAATTGGTGATCTTGTTCTCGTATGGGACAAGAAAAGAGAAACAAAAGGTATGCACGGAAAGTTTGATTCATTGTGGAATGGACCTTTCAAGGTTCATCAGCTACATGGTGAAAACAATTTCCTATTTGCATACGAGGATGGAATGTCATTTTCCCTTCCTCACAACGAGCAACATCTCAAACACTTTACACAATAAAGTCATAGGTGTTCAAATGTAAATATTTCTATTTTTAGTCCTTATGTCTTTTTGTTTTAAGTCTTTTGTTGTAGTCACCTAACTCAAAGCCCAATGGATGGATAAAGGCATTTGAATTTTGGAGTTCTTCTCCCTTCATTCGTTTCAAAGAATGGTTGAAGGAAGATCCCTAGCAGAGTCACCAAAAAACTGTTGGGTGAAAATTATGTAATCATCTTTTCAATAGATTACACAACCTAGATTTCAACCATAGTTGTGTGAGATATAATCTCTCCTTTCAGAAAGGGGAGACGCCCTTCTTACTACTAACAAAAGCTAAGTAAAACTAACTAAATATTCACAAAATGTACACTACAACTACGAGATGGGGGGTGTGTGTTACATTCATACTTCTCTTTTTTTTCAAAGAATATATTTTACAATACTTCACACTTGATAGTTCTGATTCAAAATAACTTTAAACTAAAAACAAAGCAGTAATGCCAAAATCTCTATATTTTCAAAGCAAAGCATAGAGATACCAAGTATGATAATAATAAACAATAAATGAAAGAAAGGAAAGCTCACGAAGGCACAAATTCATTATGTAGCTTTAGGCTGATAGATCCTTGATATACATAACATTTGTCGTATTAGAAACACTATGTCTTCTTAGATACAAAAATTATGTGAGCAACATGAACAATTACAAGCACAAAGTCTTGTACATCATTCAACAATAGTATTCAAACATAAACACAAATCCGAATAACGATTGTAACACAAACTCTACACAAATTTATCCAGAGCCCTTAGATCGCACACACTAATCACCACCAATCTTATTCAAACCATAAGAGAATCGATTCCAACACCAAGTCTGGTATGCAACTTTCTTCTTTATTGATCAGATTCAAATTCACAAAGTTTCATACTTATTTTTCAAAATGAGTAGCACTTTGTTGCTAGAGATAAAAGATGAAACATTACAATAGGATCCTCTCATATTTATAGATGGGAGAGGAGAGAAAAATTAGGAAAATCGGAAGCGTAAATCTAGGAACAAATCTAGGAAAATATGATCTAATTAACTAGTTGACTTTTCTAGAAAATGTCATCCATCTTTTTAGGAAAACATCTATGTTTTATCATTTAATTACATTTCTCAAAAGGACATATAATATGTTGAGAACTATTTACAAAATGCGTAAATGAAAGCAAAACCTATTTAACACTGGAGAAGAAAAGAAGTCTTCATGATTCCTTGCTTTGGGCGTGGAAGTCTTCATATCTCTTCTTTGTCTCCAAGATGAATGTCTCATCTGGACCAATAGTATAATCCACTATGGTGTGAACACTGGTGATTGATCTTCTAGAAAATGAGTGAATCTTCTTGTTTGGTGATAAGCAAGAACTTGATCAAAACTTCTTTGGAATTAGGGCACAAGAGATCAGAATGTATGCAAGAGTAGGCTTAACAATTTTGATGCAAAGGTAGGGAAAACTAAGGTTTAAGCATGGGGTATTGCACTTCAGATGTAATTACTCAAATTTTCAAGACACTACATATTGGATGTAAATCTGAGAAATTTCATGGATTTGGGAGGCTTGAATGCGATGATGGCAGAGAATGGAGCTCAAAATGCATTTTTGGATGATTTTTGAATGTTCAGTGAAAAAACAAAAATTGTGCAAGGGCGCTGAAAATCAGTGCTCCAACATCTTGAAAGATCTGCATTTCATGCACAAGTGCTAAAAAATAGCGTTCTGACATGCCTTGGAGACTTGGAAAAAACTCATGTATGAGCATTAAAAATCAGCATTTCCACATTTGGGAGGAAGTTCATCTTCATGTACTGACACTAAAAATCCCCACTCTTACATCTTGGAAATTATGCCTTTCTTGCACAAGCGTTAAAAAATAGTGCTCTGACATGTTTTGGAAAGAAATTGCATTTTGTGTAAAAGTGATAAAAATCAGCGCTTCAACATATCACATATCAAAGCGATAAAAAATAGTGCTTCTGCATATTGAAGGACACTTGAGTGTAAGAGCGTTAAAAAACTGACCTTTTACATGTCATATGTAAGAGCGGTGAAAAACAGAGCTTCTACATGTGACATGTGGTTTGAGATGTAAGAGTGCTAAAAACCTTTGCTCCTACATGTGCCAGAAAATGACTAAGGCATAAAATATGTAAGAGCGCTAAAAATCAAAGCTCCTACATGTGTCAGAAAATGACTAAGGCATGAAATATATAAGAGCACTAAAAATCAGAGCTCCTACATGTGCCTAAAAATGACTAAGGCATGAAATAGGTAAGAGCGCTAAAAATCAGAACTCCTACATGTGACAAAAAATTACTAAGGCATGAAATATGTAAGAGCGCTAAAAATCAGAGCTCCTACATGTGCCAAAAAATGGCTAAGACATTAAATATGTAAGAGCGCTAAAAATTAGAGCTCTTGCATGTGCCAGAAAATGGCTAAGGCATGAAATATGTAAGAGCACTAAAAATTAGAGCTCCTACATGTGCCAGAAAATGACTAAGGCATGAAATATGCAAGAGCGCTAAAAATCAGCACTCCTACATGTGATATGTAAAAGTGCTAAAAATCAGCGCTCCGACATGTTTGACAATTTTCTAACTCCCAAAGGTTGAGAGCTGACAAAGATGCTCGTTTCGAAGCTCTTCGAAAGATGGACGAGAAGAGACCCTCAAACGAATTATTTGATATTTTGGACCGTGCGTCGAGCTGAATTGAAATTTGCCTCGTTTTGCATGCTTGAACATCACGAAACTATGAAACAGACAAGTTTTGTAGGGGGGTTATCCGTGAATCGACCGCTGCTAGATTCCATGATAACTATATATATATATATAAATTAATATAACTATAATTTATATATATACAATCATTAATATACAATTACATATATATATATCTATTATTGAACAATATGTATATATATCGTAAGCTAGTCAGCGTACATCCGATATATATATGTAAGTCAAATTCACAAGGCAATAATATTATTATTAATATCCACATATTATTGGACATGTGCATATATAAATATGTATATTCTTGTATATACCTCTATGTACATGTATATGTAGGTATACCATATCAATGCATCTATATGGGCATATCCATTAGCCAACATACGCTTGTATCGATATGTATACATATGGATACATGTATATACCATACACATGTATATATGTTCACTTTCGATCACTTACATCCATTCACATTACCACCATGTAGATAGGTGTGTGAGGGTGGTGTCTCTATGCATATGCCTACGCATGTCATTAGATCCTCTAGACACGCATGTGCATATATATAAACATACTTCTACTCACATCCAACCTATCTTCATGATTATAATATCATAACAGTTCATAAAAACTACAAAGATAAACATCACTCAAAAATGTATGCAAAAGTAACATGACTCCTAATACAACATACAAGCTATGGTCGGCTTACCTATAACCAACACAACTGAATCAGTTCACTCAATATAAGGTGATGTGTGTATATGCTCAGATAGTTCACATTATCAGTTAACCGACCAAGCTCCTCTCCAGAGTGATACTTTCCCTCTACATGGAGGAATGGTACATATACCTACAAACACGGACACATGCTCACGGAAGTCAAATGTTCACAACATAAGCAGTATACATAACATCTCATAAGTTAGAATATTCACAACTCAATAACTTTGTATGCAATAATTCACCAAGAATGGCATCAATAGAAACTAAATTTAAATGAGACACTCATTAAATGTGAAAACACTCATATTGATAACAAGGAATTTTATTCAATCACAAAATTCTCATTACAATCATTCTGCCCTATGCAGTACTAATACATTGTAGCTTTACAATTGGGGTGTAACATACTCTCCCCCTTATGATTCATCGTCCTCGATGACCTAAGGTATTATTCAAAACATTAAATCTAATTCTACATTTATTCTTCGTTCTCAAAAGCTTTGAGAATTTCTGGAAACTTCTATTGAATTTGCGCATAATCCTCCCAAGTTGTTGAGTCTTTTGTGAATTTATCCCATTGGACTTTGCATTGTAATACATCCCTATTACGTAAGTGAATCTTACGTATTTCCAGCACCTTTACGGGCTCAAGATTTATTACTCTGAGATCCTTTACTTGTAAGGCGGTCCAATCAATCAAATGACTATCCCCTAGTATATACTTTTTTTTAAGGTAGGACACATGGAAGACATTATGCATTTTGGCAAGAGCTAGTGGCAAAGCGATTCGGTAGGCTACAAGATTCACTTCCTCAAGAACTTCAAAGGGTCTAATATAACGTGGAGCTAACTTAGAATACTTTCCAAAGTTTATGGAACTCTTGTGAGGTTTTATTCTCAAAAGTACTTTGTCACCTAAAGAAAAATTACGGGGTACCCTCTTGGCATCTGCATAACTTTTCTGTCGACTGTTAGCTTCTGCTAACCTTTACTTAATAACCTTAACTTTCTCATCCATTTCTATCAACATTTTCGGTCCAAGAATTACTCAATCCTCAAGTTTATCCCAAATTATAGGAGTTCGACACTTTCGACCATACAAGGCTTCAAACAGAGTCATAATGCATGTAAACAGATATTTATTCTTAACCGTAGTTTTGTTAAGCATATGATAGTCGATGCACAGTCGCAATGTTTTGTCTATCTTCTTGACAAATATAACAGGTGCTCCCCAAGGTGAAACACTTGGTCTTATTAGTCCTTTTGACAACAATTCATCTAATTGAGTCTTGAGTTCCATAAGTTTTGTAGTGTTCATCCTATAGGGTACCTTGGATATAGGCTCAGATCCGAGAACTATATCTATTAAGAAATCAAACACTCTTTTTAGTGGTAATCCTAGTAACTCTTCAGGGAACACATCAAAAAATTCCCTCAAAATTGGATACTTCTCTATATCTGATTCTCCAGTTTCTTCAATTTCCTCATCTTCTAGCTCGTGTTGACTCTAGTATTCTAAATCTTCACAACAAAGAGCTTACACCCTTTCTTCTTAGCTTTCATAAGTTGCATTGTTGTAATTTATCAAAATTTTACCTCTCTAAGTATCCCTTGGATTTTAACTTGGTGTTCATGGTCATCTAGAAACTATATTGTCTTGGCATTGCAGTCAACTATGGCCCTATGCCTCCACAACCAATTCATTCCTAGGATAATATCGTATGATCCTAGTGGCACGACATAAAGGTTAACTTCAGTAGAAAATTTGGGAAACTCTATCCTAGCCTCGAATAGACATTTATCTACCCTTGCTCTTGTATTGTTTGCATATTCAACATTCCATGACATTTCCATGTGCCTTACCTTCCTAGATAATTTATTTTCTATTATGGGTGAAATAAGAATTTAGTGGCACCTATATCAATTAGAATAGATATAGGTAAACCAAATAAAGTACCTAGTGTTTTGGTCGGCATCACTTAGAAGTCAACTTGTCGATCATCTACTGCAGCATGTATTATCTATTGAAACATAGCCTGTTGGCTGGGTAATGAGTTGTTGTATGGTTGGAAACCAAAAAAATTATTGGGACATTCCCTTGCATAATGATCCCCTTTACATATAAAACAATCTGATGGCGGTCCTGTTTTCCTGGTGGCTTCTCTAGACTTACTAGTATTTTCACTAGCTTTGTTTGTGTTACCAAAACTTGGGTTATTTCTCTTGCAATCTCTTTTGAAATATTTTCCATTAAAGTGAGATCTCTTTCCTTTTGACCTAGAAGAATTCTGAACAGGTTCCTCCTTCTTAGGAGTTATTTTGTTGGCAACCTTAGTATCCTTCTTTTTCTCCTTTCTCTCCTGCTGGATAGAATCTTCCTTCAACATTTGTTCCTGCTTGATGGCTTTTCCATATACAAGATCCATTGTGGTTGGACCATTCATATCTACTTCTCCACCAATTCTGCTATTGAGTCCCAAGACTAATTTCCTAATGCGAAAACGTTCATCCTTGTGATATACAGGAACATAGCGCAAAATTCGAGTGAACTTCTCCTAGTATTCATGAACTGGCATGGTTCCTTGCTGCAAATATTGGAAATTTGTTAGTTTTTTATCGTAAAAGAGTTGAGGTAACCATCTTTTGCGAAAATTTTCCACAAATTCATTCCGAGACAATTTCCATGAACTTATGGTAAGTTCAAGCTTTTTATTCATCCACCAGTTAAAGGCTTCAACTGCTAACTGGTATGCTCCCCATGTTGCCTTGGTCACTTCATCATAATTTTGTATCTCAAAGTATTTTTCCATTTGCACAAGCTAGACTTCCACTTCATCTCCTCATGCGCTTCCGTCAAACTTTGGTGGGAATATTTTCTTCATATCCCTAGATAGTTTGGTAGATACCATCTTCTTTCTCCTCTCGAAGGATGGTGTGGAGGATTTTCCTTTATCATGGTTTTGGTTTTCACCTTGTTCATGAGAAGAACTTTCTCCTTCTAGGTTGTTGTTAGGTATTTCTTCCTCCACCCTATCCTTAGCTTTTGCTTGTTTGAGATTGGTTAGCCTTGCTAGGATTTGATCAAGTCGGGATTTCATTCCAATAGCTCCCTATCCTCCATCTTGGTTGGTTCCAGGTATATTTCGTGTTCTCTCATCCGTTCTCACCATGCTTATATAATTGATTTAACCTAAATGTTTTATTCGTGTTAGCTTAATTATGAGATCAAGTAACTTTATGGAAAACATATTCACATGAACACAAGTATTTTATAACAGATCAAATATTTTTATAAACACAGATTTATTCATAGTATGAGGATTCAAAATCCTATTGGTTACATTCATCGACTATTCAAAAAGTCAAGGGAAGAGTATCCATCGGATTCACTCTTAGACACATAGCTCGATGGGGTGCAACCTACAGACTAAGAAAATTGTTGCTTCCAATCTTTATGTATGTCCCTCATCTATTCGTATAACCCTCAGTTTATTGGTCAATACATAGTTGTGGAAATTATTATCAATATGGTGTTCATTAGCAAATTGGTCTACTTTTTTCGCAGACATTTGTTCATGAGACCATTTCTCGACCGGTGGTGTCCTTGGTGTATAACCTTCAAAATCTTTACTTGAAGAAATTGATATTTCTTTTGCCAACGGTTGAACCCTAGGATCCCTAAATAAGAATGCAGGACTTGTGCTTTCTTTTGATGGCATGTCCCTGGAAAGTGGTAATGATTATATCTTTTCAGGTGAGATGGCTAGTAAGTAATTGTATATGGCCTCCATCCTCACTTTTCTCTTCACATTGCTAATTCGAGAAAGTGCATGGCTAAAAGTTTCAATATCACTCAACCAAATAGCATTATCATAGTTGGTTCTTTTAATGGTCCTAAAGATGGCCTCTTTTTCCTTCTTGGCCCTGAGTTAACATTCATTTTTTATTACAGACTTGCGAGTCATTAATCTGATATGCACCATCCTGACACGAGAATTTTTCACCATTAGATAATGTTGGACATGAAAGTTGATGAGCTCATAGGTTCTAGAGTAAAACCTGGTAGCTTCATTACCACATGTAACGACCCAACCCCTACGTAAAAAAATAAATCTTATTTTACACCATTAAATAAAGATAATGAGTAATAAAGACTTTGCAATAAAATATTTCTTCTTTCATTGATAATTTTAAAACAAGATAGTATATTTCAACAAGAAATATTTTCCTTTTCAAATAAACATCAGAGTAAGAATACATACATGAAAATACATAGTTCATAGAGCTTTTGAACAAATAGTAGTAAGAAGGTCCAGGAATTCATCCCTTCAAATCTTGGTACTTCAGTAGCCTGTTAAGGAGGAGAAGCATCACTCAGGCATTTTTCCGCCAACCATGGACTTATAATGCGGTTCCCCGCACATCTATCATTTGATAGATGGCCCTTCATTCGACGAAAATATTGGTAGGGTAACCAATACTATTAACCAACTGAGCATAGTGTTGTGTCCTACATAACTAGAACTTGTGAAATTTGGAAAACTCTCAAACTAGTATGTAATACGGGATCACGGTGAACTGACAGCGTAATCATCACACAGTCTAAGTAGATGTTTGTACATTACACTAGTTTGGCCAAAGTGTTTCATATATTATTTCTACTGAGGATTATTTATCACATACACCATTCAGGGTTGATTTGACTTAGGGCTATCTTACACTACGTGTAGGTCTTTGTCTTCTAATAGATAACCCGTACCCTAGACATCCTACATCATATTACACTACTAGAAATGAATCAGCATAACAAGTACTTCACAAGTTCCCTCCCACACTGGAATATTTATCCTAGGAGTATAACAAGCTCTTCTGAGTTAACCTACTAACTTATTTGGTTGAACTTTACTTGACACAAGCCTTCATTTCAATCCTAGTATTTAGTAACTAATGTAACCGGTATTCTCCTTATATGGAGATCATACCATAATGCAACATACAATTAGAATGCATCTTTTATCTCTAAACAAATCACTTCTTGTGTGCAAACAAAAAATAAAATTCCAATAGTAATTCACTTCCTATGCATAGACAGAAAACACTTTTAAAACACACATAAATCTTTATAAAAATAATAGTAGAAGAATATCCCATGCATGTGAACGCTTTTCCCACATTGAAGGTAAAGTTGCTTTTACTTCTAACTCAATCCAGATTCTCGTTTCTCCAATAATGATAATTCCTCACAAAATTTCTCCTTTTTTCCACTCTCAGAAACAGTAGTAGAACTAACGTACTCCTTAGGTAGAATACATTTCACTATAAATGTAAACAATCTCTCAGAAATATGAACACTATTGAATATGAATATCACTTAGAATTATGAAGAATGACTATATCATTTGTCACTCAGAAAATGATGAATGTTTGTAGCTAATGACTCAGTTATATGCATATGGCAACAACACAAACTGGTGATCTCAAACTGTGAGTAAAATGAAATGACAGAGTTATACGAATGAGCAAATAATAATCAAGAACAATGTTCAGTATCCTATGTAAACAATCAAGAATGGGGCGACTATTTATAAGCCCCCAGCACCACCAATTTCCTTCAGTGGTGGCATGTGGTTTGCCACCACTGAAATGTGAATTGTTCAACCCAGCAAGTGGCACAAGATCTCTCCCTTACTCAGTTTAAATATGATGAGTCAGCTTTCAGAAATTGACAACAAAATGGAGACTAATTCAATTGCACATAATGAATTTACCCAATCGACACCTACATGTCCATATTCCAGACGTGGCACCAATTTCATAATATGGCGGGTAAGATATTTCTAGAGAAAAAATCCTTTGATTTTTTATGCACACATAGCCTACTAACAAGGCTGAATCGACCGACTGCAATTCAGCATTGGTTTTTCTATTTGTTGCAGACTTGGTCAAACACATTAGTTCCTGTGTGTAATTTGCAGAGGTCACGCGACTTCTTCCGACGCTTGATTTCATATTCGATTTCATTCAAACATTAATCGATATGTCCTATTGATTAATACTCTTTTAATTCAAATGTTTAGATTTAGAAATATTTTGATTTCCATATTTTATTTGATCTGGAAATAATTTGATTTCCATTGAAGAGTAATATATAAAAATCCCATTTGATTTCCAAAATCGATTCCCATATTTTGAATAAAGAGAATATTAAACTGATTTATAATTCGATTTAAATGATTTGTTTTCTTTGAAGTCTAAAATATATTTTAATTATATATTTTATTATTTATATATATATATATATATATAAATGTTTTAACATTACTATAATTTATATA